>CAIGRF010369323.1:15449-33283 GCA_903798235.1 Fraxinus ornus | reverse complement strand
ACCCAGGTATCCCAGTTTAGCCAGACTAATTTCCTGGACCACCAGCCACCGACCCCTCAGTAACTGGCAGAGGGAAACCGCGGGTTATGCCCAAGTTGACCAGGGTTCAAGCACCTCTTATACTTCTGACCCCAAGGGAATGAATTTCATGTTATTAAACCTATGTTTGACACCCATTTTGGGAGAAAAATTGGTTTTTGAATAGTGATTGATGCAAGAATGTGTGGTTAAAAAGTAAATATAATTTTTGGGTTTATGTGTAATATTATTTTATTGATAGAATGTATGGTTGAAATGAAAAATGAAAATGAAAATGAAAAAAAATGGGTGTAAAAAAATGGGTGTCAAACATGTATGAATTCTCAGTTAATTAAGATTCACATTAATAGACTCAATAAATCTCGATTTGATGAATATAAAGTTATTATATATGAATTTATTTTTATTCATGTATCTATAAATTATAATGAGTGTTTAAATTTATATATTAACAAATAATTCTTAAGTACCAAATGTAGTATAAAAATGTTGTTCATTTATAGTATTTCGTTTTCACAAAAAAATTGAATCATAAAATTTGAGTTTTGAGAATACAATTTTATTCTCTTGAATTTCTATCATAAATTTAGTTTTTCTTTAGTTTGTTTGAAACTCATCAAATCCCCCAACAATTTGAATCAAATACTTTTATAGCACTTATAAAATATTTCAGAATAACGTGCATTGCATATAGAAATCTCAGTCATTGGAAGGAAAAGGAGGGCTCCACATGTATTAACAATTTATTTTAATATACCAATGTAGTATAAAAAAGTTGCTCATTTATAATATTTAATCATTCCAATAATATTGAATTGTAGAAGTTGAATTTTGAAAGTATAATTTTATTCTCTTAATTTTCCGTTTTAAATTTTATTTTATTTTATTTATTTGAGACTCATCAAATCCTCCAATTAATTGGTATCAAATACTATTTAACCATACTTATAAATTATTTTAGAATAATGTGTAATACACCTTCAATTTTGATTAGTATTTATAAATATTCAAATTATCTATACATTTTGAGAGATCTACATATATTATTCACCATTTATTTCAATTTTTACGTAATTTAAATCGTTCAAAAACGTTTCTTATATATACACATTCGAAAGATGAGTTTCTATTTTGATTAAATTGAGAAAATAGAAAAATAAAAACTAGCCATGTGTCACCAATCTCATATTTTATTTTTCAAGTGTCAAAGTTATAATAGACACAAACATTTTTTTGTTTTTTTCATCATGAATTATGTCCACCAAAATTCTGACACTACAAAATTGTAGCGAGGGGTTAAAATTTTAATAGTGAAAAAATAAAAGGGGCAACCAAACTGGGACGATAGGTTTGAGCTCGAAAAAAGCTAAAGGTCTGTTTGACAGGTCATTATTTTTCAAGAAAAATGGAAAACAAATTCTAACTTTCATTTTTGTCTTGTTTGATACACTTTTTTTCCCCATGAAATTCAATTTCTTGATTTGGCTCACATGCTCACATTTTCCTTGGTTTTTTGAAAATCAATTTCAGTTTTTTTTTGGGCAATTGGAAAAAATTCTAGACACAATGATAAAAAGATTTATCACTTTTATTGATAATTTTCATGCAAAACAAGGCCAAATGAATGGTATTCGGTATGATAATTTTTTTTGACAATTGGAACAAATTCTAGACTCAATGGTAAAAAAATTATCACTTTAATGAACAATTTCATGAAAAACGAAGTCAAACGGACACCAAACTTTCAATATTTTTCAGNCAAAAAAATTATCATTTTAATGGATAATTTCCATGAAAAATGTAGTCAAACAAACACAAAACTTTCAACATTTTTCATGTGAAAAATTATACCAATCAAACACAATTAATTACAATTCCCAGTAAAACAAATTATAGACAATTCAATCCCATGTAATTCATTTTCTTTTCATCCAAATTTCACATTTGCAATCAAATGGACCTTAAGTTCAAAGGTAAAGAAGAGTAGAGAGGAACAATCAGAGATGATATTTTGCATCAAAAAATCGAAAAAAAAAAGAAAGACGAAAACATTTATGGTGTGTTTGATTCATAGGGTGGAAAATAAAATATTTTCCATGTAAGTGAGAAAATATTTTCTCACCATTTTGGTGAGAAAAAGTTTTCTTGGAAAATGGCCTATATTGTGCATCAAGTACATGTACCTGGAAAATATTTTCCAGTCAAAATAATTCAATCAAACACAATACCAGAAAAATATTTTCTATGAAGTGACATTTTCCAGGCAAATCACAAACAATCAAACACAGCCTTAAATTAAAGCTGACTAAAGTAGTTCTCTTGTTTCTCTTTAAAGACGACGAGAGAGTCGATTTAGCCAAAATCTCGACCTAGCACATCATCGTGGGGCCAAAAGTAAGGTTTGTCTAGCAAGTTAAAGTTCGACATAAAATGTACAATAATTAAGAAGGGAATAACTAATTGTGGACTAAAACCTTTAAGAACCCACTCGTGTAACTGACACGATGAAGTTCCAACTTTACAAACCTGGAACAAATAGAGAGAGGTTCTTCAACCTCCATTCAACTTGTTTTATTTGAAAATGACAAATAGAGAAAGGTTCTTAAACATCAATTTTAAAAAAAATAAAAAATCCTTAAGTTACCTCTAATTGTATTTGGCATTGGAATGGAAAAGTTAAGCGCTTTCCCGTGAACAACATATTTTAACCGTTAAAGTTTCACGTTGTCTTTACTGACAAATTATCAAAAATTGAAAAAAATATTCTTAGAGACACCTCGACTATTTCATTGACCTACCTTTCCCTATGTTTATACATTAAAAAAAGATTAAATAGAGACAAAAACATATTTCCTATAGAGACAAAATGACAAATATACATAATTATGCACTCATAATTAATATTTTAAAATAATGTTATTTAACACTCGTGCATATGGCCACAGTTTATATATTCAATTAAATGAATTATTTACTTTATATTTAAAAAAAATTATTATTTAATGACACGAAATTGTTAAGTGCTTAATATCAATGATAATAAATAACGTTACTCAATATTTTATATTTTTGTGAAAAATGTTTTCCATTAGCAATTGCCTATTTCTCCATATTCGTGGGCTATGAGTGCAATTTAACGAAATAGTGGGCCCCATTATAAAATTCACATTTCTACCATAACTACACAATTATAAACATTCTTTATCGTAATAATTCATCAGCAGACGGATCTAACCCAAAGTCCCCAATACGAAAATCCCAAAATAAATTTATCTCCAGAACCCTAACCCTAACCCTAATTCTTACATTCTGTATTCACAATTGAATCCTATTACTACGTTTTCAATACCAATGGCCAGCGACTCAGGTGAACCCACGCGTCGCAATCACCGTCGTTCAGTTTCTACCGAAGACTCGGATGAGCCTTCCAAACGTCGAAAGCACCATCGACACCATCGGCATCACCGCCACCATAACCACCGCCACCGTAGCAAGAAAGAGTCAGAGGAAACGTCCAAGAAAGCGGACGAGAAACTAGAAGGAGGAGGGATTGATGAAATTCAGGTCGAAGAAAGAAAATTGGAAGGTGATGTTATGAAAAATGGAGATGGGGGTGCGGTGGGTGAGGTTCTGGGGTCGACTGGGGCGGGATTTGTGGATGTGGATTATGACATGGAGGAAGGAGAGATTGTGGAGGACGAGGGTTTAAATGACAATGGTGATGGAGATTTTGGGAAGCAAAAGAAGTTGGATTCTGATGTGGAGTCGGGGGAAATTGAAACTGACAGACACGACAATACTAACACGGTGGGTTCAGTTCCCTCTTTTCCACGTTCTTCTCTTACAGTTAAATTCTTGTCGTAGAATTTGTTTTTGAATCATGGGTTTTTTAGATTGTTTTTGGCGACATTTTGGTACCCAGAAGCTCATTGACAAGATTTTTGTTTAGACACACACACGCACACTTTTGCTGATAAGATGCTGAGGAGATGCTCGCATACACAACTGAAAGAGACTCAGATAAATCACACAATTATAGAAAGAGTTGTTCTAAATGTTGTCAAATGGAAGACTTTCAAGATTTGCTAAATTAGAGAAAATCTGATGAAATTTTAGGTTGGACATGCGTATTTCGTATTTTAGATTTAATACTGAATCAATGTAGAAAATTGACACTTGAAAAATCATTCCTCTTTGACTGAGGATGTGAATCTAAATCAATTTTTTAGAGACAAACTCTCGGAGGCAATTATTTCAAGTGTCTTGTGTATTTATTGAGAAATGCTTGATGTTGTTAGACAAGCAAATCACAGTGATTTGAATCAAGATGATTATTTTGTTGAAGTGCCTGAAGAATAATTTCTGGTCTTTTCTTTTTGGAAGAATATGCTGTGTTACCATATTTTACTCAAATAAACTATTATTTGAAGAATTTTTCTTCTCTGCGGTTTTGCATTCTCAAAAACCAAGTAAGGCACCTTGTGGTCTTGTGAATTGCTTGAAATTTTTTTCTTTGATGAGTTTTTATTGACAATTTTAACTTACTGTAAGGTCATGGCCTTTCTTGAAAGTATCATAGTTGCACTACACAGACATAACAATTTGCATTCTATATGGAGCTTTGCACTCTGCTGCATTTTATTCCCAGGCAAAGTTACCTTAGGCGTTTCCAGAAGACTGAATTGATGGCTTTGAGTTGATTTGTAAGAGTTGGTTACGTGTTTATAATTTCTGTTCATATTTTAATATGTCAGGATGGTCTTGGGGATTATTAGGTTTGAAATTTTTCTTTGTAACTTTTGTTTTGCAGGAAATTAGTGAAGAGAATATGTACATAGTCAGTAAGAGTTTAAGGAAATTTGGAGATGCCAAAAGAGGTGATGAGATGGATTGGGAGAGAACAAAATATGCTGAGGGTCTTTCCAATGGGAATCATGTACATAAATGTCACAGTGATCGCACTAGGAATCACACCGTAGATGCGTCTCCTCTTGAAGGCATTGACAAGAGGATAAGTGACTACGATTATGAAACTCAGGGTAGTTATCAAGGTAAATCTCTATCATCTGAGAAGAGGCACAGAGTTGTTTCACATGACAAATACGGGAAAGAGAGTTCTAGTAGGAATGTATCCAAGTCACCTGATTGGTCTAGGGGAAGGTCGCGGTCTCGAAGCATTTTTCAAGAGGCTTCTGTTGTCAGTACACTGCATAAACAGGAGGATTCATCTTATATGGAGAGAAGACACAGGAGCGGTTCATATGATGAAAGGGTTATTGCACACAACAGAGACTACAGACAGAGTAGCAGAGATGTTGTAAGGGATACAGAAAGGGAGCGTAGTTGTAGCATTTACTCAGATCGAATGGAAAGGCATCCCAGCAGAGAAACATATGATAAATATAGGGAGGGCAGTAGGGATAGAACTAGAGAGAAAGATGGGGAGGGGGAAAGAAAAAGGGAAAGCGAAAGGGAAAGGGAGAGAGAAATGACCAGACATCGAGATAGAGATAGAGATAGAGATAGGGAGAGGGAGAAGGGAAGAGAGAGTGGAAGGGAGAGGGAGAAGGAAAGGGACAGATTAAGAGAGGACAGGGACAGGGACAGGGACAGGGACAGGGACAGGGACAGAGATGGGGTTAGAGAGAGAAGGGAAGTTAGAGGAAGAGACAGAGACAGAGAGAGGGAGAATGAGAGTGATAGCAGACGCCATAAATACAATTCTATAAATGATGGTTACGGAGACCGAGGTAGGTATAATGATTCTAGGCATAGAAAAAATTCTGAAAATGATCACAGAGAAAGATCAAGGAAAATGGATTTCGAAAATGTCAGCTCTCAAAGTAATCTTGCTGAAAGGATTGCTGAGAGTATTAAAAGGTATACCTCTTTCTAAGATAAATTAGTCAACATTGAGTATTCTTTTTCCTGTTGGTTCATTTCCTTTCTTTTTTCTTTTTGGTTTCAGAGAAGAAGATGAACAAGAGGACTATCAAGAAAGGATTGCAATGCAACTGGAAGAACAGGAAGAAGATCTTGAGAGAATAAGGGAGGAAAGTAGAAGGCGTAAGCAAGCTATCCTTGAAAAGTACAAAAATAAACAGTCACAACAGCAAATTGGAACTCAATCACAAGATATGGGTAATGTTTTTTTGTTGTCTGTCCTAATCATTTGAATATCCTGTTTGAATTGTGTTTGGACCATTAAATGGAATTGTTTGAATATTTGACATGCTTCAGATTTTTCTTTCATAAGATAAACCCAACATAAACGTGTGTGATCGTCAATGAAAGTAATAAACCACCGTGTGTTTGAAAGGTTTGGGACACGAGATGGACCCCAAATGTCACTGTGAATAAGAGAAAATGGAAATAATTTTTTATAAGGACGAGGACGAAATACAGAATGTTGATGTTTTGCCAATTCACAGACTTCACATTGAAATTGAAAAGGACTTTTATTCTTAAAAAAACTAGGAAACAATTTTTGTAAATAGGAAAAACTAGGGTGACCTAAACGACAATGCTATAACATATCTTCTTTCGACTCAGAAGGAACTTTATTGACCACATGAACTTGTTCCTTAGGAATGGCAACATCTTCAAAATAGTAGAGCCCATTGACTTCTCTAGCATTGCCAATCTTTCTCCCCGAATCCATGTCCCGAAACTCACAATAAGAAGGGAAAAATTTAGCTACGCAGTTGTTGTATTTGGTAAATTTGCTCACAGAAAAAAGATTGCAAGAAAGGTTTGGAACATGGAAAACAGAGGTGAGTGATAGGTGTTTGGAAAGTGAGATGGAGCCTTTTCCTGCAATGGGTGACAAAGAGCCATCGGCAATACGAACTTTATTGCATCCAGGTGATGGTAAATAAGTATTAAAAAGGTGAAATTGGCCAGTCATATGGTCAGAAGCGCCAGAGTCAATAATCCAGGGAGTTTTTGGATTAGAAAGAACATTAAAAGCTATACCTTGCTCAGCTACCGTGCATGTAGGATTGGTATTCACTGGAGCTTCGGACTGGGCTGATTGGCTGATCAGTTGGTGGAGCCACTCGAACTGCTCCTTGGTAAAAAGTTGATTTCCAGATTCTGAACTGGCAGTGTGAGCACGACTCGAGTTTGTGTTTCGGCCAAAGTGCTTCTGGCAATGGTCGCACCATAAGTGTGCTTTTGGGTCATGCTTCCTAGTGTTGGAACGAGCTCCAAGCTCTGCAGAAGCGGCTGTTTCAGAAGGGATAAGCAAGCAGGGCTGATTTCTCCAAGGTGGGAACAGAGCGAGGACCATTCATGGCTCCTTTACGAATCTCTTCACGCCGAATATAAGCAAATACGTCCATCAGGGACTGCAGTGGCTCCTACCAAGGACACGCTTACGGGCTTCATCAAACTCTGCCCTTAGACCAGCGAGAAAGTCAATACACCCGATCTTTCTCCACGAGCTAGTTAAAACGAACACTGTCATTCTGAGATTCCCAATCAAGCACGGAGTATTGATCAATCTCCTGCCAAATATTCTTCAGTTCGTTAAAATACCGAATAACATCTTGATCACCTTGAGATCCTTGACGAATACCCTTCAAGGATGTCTTCAGGGCAAACACCTGGGCAGAGTTCCCGTGGTTGGAGTACGTTGCAGCCACGGTGTCCCAAATCGCTTTGGCGGTGTTCAAAAATAAGTGGACCTGTCCGATCTCAGGTTCCATCGAATTGATGAGCCAAGCCATCAAGCATGGCGTTTTCAGTCTCCCACAGAAACATTGCTGCCTGGTCATCCGGACTCGGGGCAGCCATGGTGCCATTCAGGTAACGCATCTTGCCACGACCAGTAACATACATCTTCACCGACTGGGACCATTGTAGATAATTAGAACCATTAAGTTTGTGGGTTGTAATTCGGAGGGGTAGAGCTTTCGGCTAATGTAGTACGAGGAGGAGCCAAATTCTAGGCAGAGGTTTGGGTGCTAATATCAGACATGGTGATAGGTGGGTTGGGCTAAGTGTTTCAGGGAGAAAAACTGACTGAGAGAATAACAAAGGAGGGCTGCGTTTACTGCCCTGATATCATGTTAAAATATGTGGTTCTATTTTAAAAGGTTAACTCTATTAAGAGGAGTAACTCAAACTCTTATAAATTGGTTTATATTTTCATCTTTATTCGATGTGGAATTTTTGTCCCTTAACATGCCCCCAAGATGATGGCTCGTTTGAGCAGATCAATCTTGAAATCCGCGTGCTCAATTTTTTTGAATCTTAATCGGATTGAATTGATCGTTGGAGTTTAACGGGCTCTGATACAATAAAGCAGCAAAGGATATTGAGAAATAAGTTTCTGTGTGTGTTGATCGATACATGGTATATAGTTATAGGTTACAGAGATAACAATAGTTAAGATATTATGCACAAAATCAGGAGCTGTTTAACTCCTTGCTAAACTATTGGAATTTAAATTTAAGGGTGTGTTTGAGCTACATTATTTTGGAAGAATGTATTTTTGAATAGTAGATTGATAAGGAATGTGTGGTTGAAAAAATGAAAAGTTATTGATGTGATTGAAAATATTATTTTATTGAAGAATGTGTGGTTAAAAATGAGTAGAAGAATGAAAATTTTAATATGTACCAAACATGGGCTAAAAAACCCAACAACCCTACTCCTACGGTTGAGTAGCAACCTCATCTGTTATCTAATCCTAAATTCAAATATTTCAACAAAAGTCATTGCTCATTCATGCTAACTTTGCTATTCTCTCATCGGTAGGCTTTTTGTATGCGTACTTCTGTCTTCTTTTGTCATGCTTTAGCTGATGCTTACTTCTTATGGATCAGTTAAGGAGCAAGTTGGCCAATCTTCTGATCAAGTGGCAGCTACTGATATGGTCGAAAATGTTGATGGTCAGGCAGAAAGTGCTGATGTTTACATTGCTGACCCATCATTTTCTGTTGGGAAATCCCCTTCACAAAATGGTCTTTCTGCTTTGGAGAGGCCTACTGGAATTGGTGGACTAGGGGAGGGTACTCCAAAGGTGTGCAACTTCTATTCCCATTTCTACAGTTTCTGCTTAGAATTTATATTCTCTTGCTTTGTTAGCAAGGTAAACTCTGTTTGATGTTTGTTTTTCTCTGAACTACGATGCCCGTTTGGGGTTTTATACTTAATGTATTGTGGTATCCATAATTGGTTTTGCATAATTCTGCCTTACCTATCTGCTGGTTTTCTTTGAGAACGATGTCTTAATTTTTCCATCAAACAATGCAGAGTGAGAGATCTGATGATATGTTTTGTGATGATATATTTGGAGAATCCCCTGCTGGCGCCCGCAAAACGGTGAGTCTCATGTGTACACATTTTGTATGTAACTGTTAAGCTTTCACATGTTTATTATCATATAATATTTATTAACCTTTTACATTCTTTTTACTACGATATTGATTGCTAAGCTTCCTTGCAGTCAGTGTAGTTTGTTGTGTCTTGTCGCTCTTGCTTCCTTTGAATCCTCTCATCCTGGTCTTCATATATTCAAGTTATGATTTTGTATTGTTTCTTCGGTTTAGTTGCGGAATAAATGTGTTTTGGAAGTTCAGGCTTGGTTCATACATTGTATTATGAACTAGGCGCATATACTATCTCCCTATTCTAAAAAACCTGGACTAATCAAAGTGCTAAAACTATGGAATTAGTTACAGTTTGTTTCATGACATTATGCGGTAAATCTCTTATTTCATGCCCATTAAACAATTAACCTTGTTGATTATGTGAAAATTGTCTGCTTAAAAGCTTTTTCTGCAGGGTAAAGGTGAAGGTTTAGCTGTTGAAAAGAGTGGGCTTCATGACAACTGGGATGATTCGGAAGGGTACTATGGTAAGCATCTGACACAAATCTCACTTATATTACCTCTCTTCATATTTGATGATGGTAGTTTCCTGTTGGACTAGACACGAAGTCACCTATATACTTAGTTTTTCTGCAAGTCCTATGCATGCATGAGCACATGCAAATTCGTATATCTTGGTCTTTTAAGGGTTCTGTGAAAAATATTATAAATTGTATATAATAAACATGTTTTTATTACAAAGTAAAAGACCCTATTTATAGGGCTATAAATAACTCTAAAAGAAAATATTGCATAATAATTATACAATCAACTATTAAGGAAAATAATCTTATACTATTGGAAAAATATCCTAGAGATCATTCTTTCCATATATCTTCTACACCCTCCATCAAACTCAATATGGTGTAGCAACAATCAAATTGAGTTTGAAAGATAAATCGATCCAATCAAATTTTCAAAATTGCTTGTATGTCAACCAAGCCGAACAAATAATTCAAAGTTGATGATAATGAAAAATCATCATCCATCAATCTAACCAAACGGGTTAGAGAGGAAGAAGGAACACCCATATCTGCAAGTAACCAACGCATCCACTACTAAACCAAAGGGATGTAAATTTCATATCCAAATTAATTATATGCAAATTTCAAATTCCAGCTCGACGAATACCAAAAGAATTGGACACAAATTTGAAATTCCAGCTCGACAAATACCAAATAAATTGGATGCAAATTTCAAAGTTCAGATACATTGAACCAACACCAAATCAAATTCCACATGAACTGGACATATACTAAACCCATTTCCAAATGAACCGAATCAAATTCCAGATGAATTGGACATATACTAAACCAATTTCCAAAAAAACTGGATCAAGTTCCAGATTACCAAAAGTTGAAGAAACTCCAAACAAACAGCAGAAATTGAGTTCTGGCCACTGGAATGTGATACGACTTTGTAGGGATACATCATACATTCGAAAAGAAAATAAAAAAAGAAAAACAACATTGGTAGCCGAATGAGCGGCTCAAGGCCGCTTGTCGGAAACGAAATTCAAAAGTTAATTTGTTTAGAATCAAAACTGTTCTGATACCATGTGAAGAATATTATAAATTGTATATAATAAACTTGTTTTTATTACAAGTAAAAGACCATATTTATAGGGCTATAAATAACTCTAAAAGGAAAGATTGCATAATAATTATACAATCAACTATTAAGGAAAATAATCCTACACTATTGAAAAAATATCACAGAGGTCATTCTTTCCATATCTTCAACATGTTGTAATACATATTTCTGCACTATTTGATTTAAGCATATACCCTTGAAAAGAAGATGTTTTATAACCAAAAAATGTACTGTTGTACGGGAAACATGTTCGTCTGCCAGATTAATGTTGGTTTCTTTGATCTATTTTAAAATTTTGACCTTCTTTGTATGGTTTACTTAGTTCCCTTATTGTCTCTTTTTCACTTGCAGGCTACCGTTTTGGAGAAACACTTGATGGCCGATATGAAATTATTGCTGCCCATGGGAAAGGCGTCTTCTCAACTGTAGTTCGTGCAAAGGATCTTAAAGCTAAACCAGGTGACCCTGAAGAAGTAGCAATAAAAATCATACGTAGTAATGAAACAATGTGGGTAATTCTAGGTTTCCCTGGTTTTGTGTGATGTGGGCTTTTGCCTGTGAGTATCCAAGATCTTATGTACCTTATTTTGATCTTTTTCTTTTGTCACGTAGGTATAAGGCGGGCATGGAAGAGTTGGTCATTCTAAAGAAGTTAGTTGGTGCTGACCTTGAAGACAAGCGGCATTGTGTCCGTTTTCTTTCTAACTTCAAGTATCGGAATCATTTATGTTTAGTTTTTGAATCTCTTCATATGAATTTAAGGGAGGTTCTCAAGAAATTTGGTCGTAATATTGGTTTGAAGCTTACTGCTGTGAGGGCATATGCAAAGCAACTCTTCATTGCGCTGAAACATTTAAAAAATTGTGGCGTTCTTCATTGTGATATTAAACCAGATAACATGCTGGTATGCAGTCAACTGCCTCTTTATTTGTATCTCATTATCCCCTTTTCCTCTTCTGGATTTGATTTAGTTCCTCCATCAATTTTTAACTTTGATGTGTTGCCTCTCTCTGCAGGTGAATGAATCAAAAAATGTATTGAAGCTTTGTGACTTCGGTAATGCCATGTTTGCTGGTAAAAATGAAATTACTCCATACCTCGTGAGCCGTTTTTATCGTGCCCCTGAGATAAGTAAGGGTTTTATTCCATTTTGAGGCTGTCATTATTTCCCTTTTCTAAACTAGTGGCTTTATATAAGTCTTATCTAATGTTGATGGAATATTTTATTTTGCTGGATTTCATCAAGTATTTACTTTCCTTCTGCAGTTCTAGGTCTACCTTATGACCATCCCATGGATATTTGGTCAGTTGGTTGCTGTCTGTTCGAGCTTTATGCTGGGAAGGTTCTCTTTCCCGGGGCTACCAACAATGACATGCTTCGCCTTCACATGGAATTGAAAGGTCCCTTCCCAAAAAAGATGCTTCGAAAGGTTAGAATATGGTCTGATTTGCCCAGATCAATATATTCCCTCCTACCACTATTCTCTCTTGCAATTTTATTTTTATTTTTTTTTGTCTTGTAAATTTCTGTTGAGTTTTTAGTTTCTACTTTTGTTACAGGGAGCTTTCACAGACCAGCATTTCAACCAGGATTTAAATTTCCTTGCTGTAGAGGAAGACCCTGTCACAAAGAAGGTAGGCATGCGATCTTCCTATTGATAATTGGTATTCCAGTTGATTTTCTTAGGAGTTAATAGTTTCCAGCATTTTTTTTTTTTTTTTGAGTTCTCTCTGTTCTTGCAGGCGATAAGGAGGCTGATCTTTAATATCAAGCCTAAAGATTTTAGTACATTAATTTCGGGATCTCCTGGAGAGGATCCAAAAATGTTAGCTAATTTTAAAGATCTTCTGGAAAGAATTTTTGTGTTAGATCCAGACAAGAGGATAAATGTATCACAAGCCTTGAGCCATCCATTCATCACGGGCAAGTGAAAATGATGCTGATTTTCTGACTACAGAAATGCTGTTGCATTAGATACTTAAACATTTTGATATGATCTCAATTTATGCTCAATTATCTAATGATTGGGTATTTATCCATCTTTATCTTCTCTGTGCTGGAGCAAGAGTTCAGGAGACGGTGGTTGGCATGGTTGAAGTCCTCAGAGAAGATGTTGGGAGAAACCTGTTACTGGCAGTACTTTCAGTGGATTGTTTTCTGTTTCTATCGTAAGATAACTTGCCAAAGGCGTTTTTCCCTTTTGTACTAATTCTTAATGGTGACCATTAAGAAAGCTTTTTAAATAATATCGTCATTTTTTCTTATATTTGTTCCATTTGTACGCTGGACCTCATTTCTGTGTTTGTATTTGGGGCAATCATGTGCCTCAGGGAAGATAGAATGATACATATAATTATATCTATCTGTGTATAATCGTGTTAGTTTTAGGAATTTTGTGAAGATAGTTTGCAAAGGCATTTTTCTTTTCATTTCCTACCTTTTTATTTATCTTTTTGTCCAAGGGCTTTGCTTTTATAAGAAGTATATCTGTGACTCTATTGTCATATTTATGTTTATATTTTTCCTTTTTGTATTCTGCTATATACTTTTTGGGTCCTGGAGAATCTAATGTTATTTTTCATTCAGGGTATCTACCTGTGCTATGAGGAAACCATTCAGTGGTTTATATGCTTAAAAGGCACTCTGAAGAAGGTACCTTGGTTCTGCTTGGTTGTGTTTATATGTGACTCCCTTGAGAATATATAGCTTGTGCCTTGACGTATTCTAGTTACAGCATATAGCTGGTCTTTTATCTGAGTGGATTTTTATGATCACGGGTCCTGAGTTTGTGTGCTGGTGGTTCATTATTTATTTATAGTTTTTATATGGATGCCTTGAATGCTTGCTATTATTTTCAAACTTGTATTAGACCCCTGATATTGTTATTTGCTATGAACACTGCCTATGTATATATTTTTTCTTTTTGCGTCATTTTACCCTCATATATTGTCCAGAACGCGCAAAGAATACATGATTGCACATGCTCAAATTTTCTTTAGCAATTTAGGTTTCACGTTGTGATGTTTTTATTTGGACACAGTAGTTGGTTCTATCTTAGTCGTATGCATCTAATAAGGCCACACTGCATCTGATCCATGTTTGGTTATGCTGGAGGATTGTTTGCTCCGGAGGTGTTCAGATGCTGCTTTGAAGTGAGAAATTGCTTCTGTGAGTGATCCAGTTTGTTTTAATTTTTTAATTTGTTAAGAAGAAATCACTCTTAAATTGTATCTCAAAGATTGGTTATTTACATGCATTTTTGTGCTTATAGGGTTCACTATTGCGCATCTGCAACTCCAGTAAGTAACCCCTATTTTCATTTTTTTTCCTACATTGGTTATTTTAGATGACAAAATGGGTTACTGACATTCGCTGCCCATGGTTCCGAATATTTATGGATGTTCCTCTAGTTTGTTCCAATGTATTTCCTGTTGGTAGTTGAAGGTTTTGTCAATCGTTTGATTTCCATGACATTTGCTTGGGGTTCTTGCATTCTTTTGCATTTCACTGAAATTGTACTTTTTGACTGGATGGGCCCAATAAATGGCTGAATAGAAGATGTTATAACCTGATTGCATAGGGATTATGGAAGTCTAATGTTCTCTATGTCAATTCACTGAGTTTTGTTTGGATCACCATTGAGGTTCAATCACTAGTGTGAAGGAATTTTGAGAAGATGAAGATTTTTTTTGAGCATGCTTGGACCATAAGAGTTGAGTTCACAGTGTTGATTGATTCAACTGACTCTCTGGTCTGTTGTTAAATCATTGGATGCTTCCATTCATTTATAGGTGAGAAAAAGTTGCCGCTGTTTTGAATCTTTTGCTAACCATATGCTAGAAAGAGTTTTGGTCAAGGTACATAGTTGGCTTGAGTGTTAAAATTTGGTTATAAATGTAATTTGAAGATTGAATTACGTTCAATTTTAAGCAATGGTCAACGATCATATTGGGTTATGTTCAAAGTGTCATCTGCATAATCTTTTTATTTTTACAACGGCTTAATCATTTTGAGTCTCCCTTTACTGAGCTTGATTGATATGTAAGGTATGTTTTGCTGTTGTGATATGTTTCTTCGAATTTCACATTTTTGTAGCTATAGCTGCTTTTGCTGTAGCTGCAGTTAAGTAAACATAGCTGTCAAATCTTGATTCTATGATTCATAATATTAAACACATTCCTGCTTCAGAGAATATATACATAATGAGGATTTTAGGAGTTCTCGAAGAATTTGTTTTTGAATTTTAGTATCTTTATACATTTTCATTCATCTTAGATGATCTGTGATACGCAATACTATTATTGACACTGTAATTATCGAATAATAACACAACTTTATTTCTAATTATGGCTGAATCTAGTATACTTGATCTGAATCTACGATTTTAATCTTCAAAATCGCTTAATTGATACTAAGTAGGATGGATTTAAGAAACGTTTGTCATTTTCGTGCCTCTTTTACTTACTCTTTGGCTTTGAGAAATTCATCCCTTTTTAAAAGAATGAAGAGCTAGTTTTAATAACTAGGAGTACTACTGGGTTTAGTGATGCCAAAGAGGTACTCGGATTAAATCAGAATGGAGACTCAAGTTTTACTCTGCTAGGTCATCAGATCATCAGCTAGAACTTGATGCTTGTGGAATTTCTGGGGATAGCCAATGTTACCCACCCCCATGTGAGGGCTATCAAATTTAGCCCCCGTTTGACACCAATTTTAGTAGAAAATGTGTTTTTGAATAGTGATTGATGGAAGAATGTGTGGTTAATAAGTAAAGAGAATTTTTAGGTTTATGTATAATATTATTTTATTGATAGAATGTGGTTGAAATGAAGAAAGAAAAAGAATGAGAATGAGAAAAAATGAGTGCCAAATGGGGGCTTAATGTGTTAAAAGGCTGTACATTCAGCCTTTCTCAAAACCCATTGCACAAAGATAAGTCAAAAGTCAGACGAGATCCAATCATACAGATTGCAGCTTCCAAGGTGGAACTGTAGAGATTTGGATGAAATTTGTATTAGCCAGTGGCTGTGGTTTTTTTTTTTTTATTCAATCCGTGGGTTTGACAGAGACCCGTACCCATTTATTGATCTCTTCATGTTATTGCAAATCTCGTTCTTGCAATAATCCTTCGGCCTTGGTGCATTTTTGGCTGGGCTTAAAAAATTAAAGTAAATGAGTTTTAAAAATTAACTCTCTTTTATTAGTCAAAGCTGAAAATTAGGTAGTGTGCGAAAGTAACCTCTACCTAATTGCGAGTAAAAAAATAAGAAAAAAAAAAAAAATTTGTTCCAACATGTTTGGAAAAAAAAAATTTCTAGTAAATCTTATGGACTTTTGAGCTTAGCCCAAACATGCTGTTAGTATGCCATCCAATGTTAGCTAGAAAATCAGTTGCACCGATCCGTTCACGTACGTGAAGTCTGAACATTGTGTAAAAACATTCTTATAAGCCAAGAATGATGGTATGAATCGATCCAGGTTTCACATTTACCTTAGAAATGCCAGGCTTGAAAGCATGCTCACTGAATTTGGGGCTGACAGATTGTGCCCATTTTTGGCTAATGTTTATGAACTGTTCATTATCAGTAAAATTATTTTTCATCCATATATTTCGCGGAATTCACAAGTAATACTCATTTATCTATCACTTCTTTTAATATTTATTTATAATTTAATTCATTTATAAACACTTCCCAAAACATGTATGAATTGTAATATCAGTAATATGAGCCTAACCATGAGATGTCAGAGAGCTATGGAGAAATAAATGGAATAGTTTGAGAAGCTTCACCGAGAGACTGCTCCGAGCCCTCTCCCTCTGTTCATGTTACATCATCTTTCCATTCCTATTTTGGTAGCGAATTTTCTCGGACTCGGTTGCACAATAAGGGGAAGAAAATACTGTAGAATAAAATACTCCTAAGATGGAAGAGAAGAGAAAAATATATCTAGAAGCAAGGAGTAGTAGTTTAATTTAGTCAAGACTTCGTCTCCCACGTCTCCAAGTTAAAATCGACGCGAGAATTTGGCTATCCACTTGGCCTTTTTCACTAGACCGCCAACACCTAGATTAATGCACACCATCTCGTGTATCACATGAATGACCCACTCATTAACTTTCGTAAAACAATTTAATTGTTGACTTATTCGACTAGATTGAGATAATTTGATTCTGGTTGAGTTGGACATGACTTGTCCACTTGAATACGGGGCTGAATAGATTTGGATTATTTGATAACGTGTCAACTATACGAGAAAAGTTTAATTGCATGGGCTCGACGAGCTCTTGTATGGTCTGGGGAGGTTTACTTATCTTATAGTTTAGCGGCTTTATCCATCTTCGGTTACATTGCTTGTTTTGTTTGGTTCAATAATATTGCTTATCCTAGCGAGTTTTAGACCAGAAGCTTTTCAAGCTCAAGCATTTACTTTTCTAGTTAGAGACCAACGTCTTGGGGCTAATGTAGGATCTGCGCAAGGACCTACAGGTTTAGGTAAATATCTAATGCGTTCCCCGACCGGAGAAGTCATTTTTGGAGGAGAAACTATGCGTTTTTGGGATCTGCGTGCTCCCTGGTTAGAACCTCTAAGAGGTCCAAATGGATTGGACTTGAGTAGGTTGAAAAAAGACATACAACCTTGGCAAGAACGGCGTTCCGCAGAATATATGACTCATGCTCCTTTAGGTTCTTTAAATTCTGTGGGTGGCGTAGCTACCGAGATTAATGCAGTCAATTATGTCTCTCCTAGAAGTTGGTTAGCTACCTCTCATTTTGTTCTAGGATTCTTTTTCTTCGTAGGTCATTTGTGGCACGCGGGAAGGG
>CAIGRF010369306.1:44234-57626 GCA_903798235.1 Fraxinus ornus | reverse complement strand
TAACTACAGTGGTGTGAAAATGAGTATTCAAATGAACAGTAAATTGTCATCCCCTCTTTTAAGACAAAGGAGGATATAAATGTTTATTTGTTATTTTTTAAAGTTTTATGAAAAGTAAATTACACATTCCCATAAAAAGCTCTGATGGATCTTTTTCTAAGAAAGTTCAAAATTCAGGCTTCTCTAGAGCTTACTAAGGTGAATTTTGGTCAAAGAACTCGTAGATGCAAACAATACTCTCTTTGATAGCATTTGTCGTGCTCTACGACTGGTTTGTTGGAAGATAACAAAGCCCAAAATTCCGTATTCCCACAAAACGAGAGCTTTTTTCGATCCTCATTTTTTTTATTAACTTTCAGCTCTCTCTAAGCCTTCAACAATGAGATTTCAAAAGGCGGTTCTTTCTCTATCATTTCCCGTTAAGCGAAGAAACGTCAAATATTTTAAACAAAAGAACTTCTGACCTCAAGAAATTACTTTTTCACTATGGGAAAAGCCTTTTCAAATATACTCTAAATATTACAAGAGATCAAAATTATTTTAAAGTAATGTTATTTATCTCCGTTGGTGTTTAGGACCTGTCCAAGTGACAATCAAATTGTAAATACATTTAAATGAATTTAAATGTAAAGTCAAATGATCCATGTAATTGGATCTATCAAGTATGACAGTCTAGATTTGTGTTTTATCACCACTCGTGCCAGATAGTATTATTCATTATCTTATGGACGATTTCATCCATTTTTTTTTTATAACCGTGGATGTTCGGGCCGACTTCCTCGCACCTCGACTAATCCCACATGGCCTTGAAGTTTACAGTCGGTATTCACCTCAGTGGCACTGAGGAGACTCGAACTGGTGACCACTGAGGAGCAAACCCAAGATCTGACTAATTGAGTAACCTCTCAGGATTAATTTCATCCAAATAATAACGATACATTCCAATAGTACCTATTTTTAAATTACTCTTCCTCTACATAATTAAATCGTCGTTCCGTGGTATGCCATGAAATTATTAAAATGCATTACGTTTCATTAATAGAGAGAGACGACATAAGCACATGCAGAATTTTTGAGCATTAACTAATTAATAAAATTTATAGCCTGTTTGGTAGAGATTAAAATCGGATTAAAATTGAAAAATTAATCATTATTGTTGACTTTTATTAGACGGGTGGGACCCAATAACGGTCATATTTTCAATTTTAATTAGATTTTGATTGTTACCAAACAGGCTCTTAATTGTTAAATTAACTAACCTTTACAACCTGTTATGAAGCATTAATTAACACTTGCAGAAGTTATGAAGATTAATTATGGTGTAGTTGACCAAAAAACAAATAATGTAAGGACAAAATGGTCAATTAAATGTTTCCACCCATCCACACTTTTTCTATATGTTATGTATTATTTTAAATCCAATCACAAAAAAATAATATTACAAAAACTTCATGCAACATAATAGGGTTCAAGAACCTCCTAATAATTAATGTTTACACTAAAAAATGGAACAACAGAACAGGGTTCAAGAACCTCCTCCAATTAAGAAATAAATCAAATATATATACGAAAGGTAAATGAGCATGTGAGCCTAATGGGCCGGACCCAAGTTTAGGCCCAAAAATATCCGAATTGATTAAATAGGTCAATTGTAATTAAATAATCGATGTCATGAAATATATGAGTGTAACAATTAAAATTATGGAGCAACAAACAAAATTCGACGTGATAATATAATTACCCTAACCCAGGTGCTAACAGTATGAGGTAATTAGTTTACCTTAATTTTTTCTTCGATTCAAATTTAAAAAAAAAAAATTAATATAATTTTCGATTTTTCATTGTTTGTGTAATTAATTTTTACAAATTAAAAAGGTTAACATTTACATGATGATGATCAACTTTTGCATAGAATAGCCTTTTTGTTTCTAGCAATTTGGAAGCCTGTCTTATTTGATTGTTAGTATTTGATAATCATTTCATTTCTGTTTACAAAAATATATAAGAAAAAAGGATTAACAAAGCACCAATCATCCAACGCCACATCATCAAGAACAATGATTTGAGTTGACTTGGTTAAATATAATTGGTGAATCATTCAAAATAAACCTGCACGCTTCCGCAGAGAAACCGGATTGGTCCCCATAATAAGTACAGAACATTGTGCGCCCCACGAATCTCATCTGCCCTCTCTCCACTATATTAATATTATCGTTTTCTTTTCAGAAAATAAAATAAATAAGTGGAGAAATTTCACTAATAGTCACTCAATTTACTTGTCTGTTTCATATTAGTTATCCAAATACAAATTGTTTCAATTTAATCATTCTGCTTACCATTGTTACCTTGTAAACGGAGGGTAAATTCCGTTCGTGATTACTATAATGTAACTTTAGCGCCAATAAGTTAATTATACTTCAATCTTGTTTTGTCTCAATCGAGTAAACACACCTTTTGATTTCAACCGAGTAATAAAACTTTAATTTCACTATAATTAACACAAATTCATCCAATTTTATTGGTGAAATTCAACGATGAGATAAAAAAATGATGGTCATTATACGTAACCATCAATTGTTGATGTGAGATATGTACACTGAACACCAATTTGATGTCAAACGTCATTTTGGTGTAAAATTTGGTATTAATCAGCATCTATTATTGACATCAAATTTTTATAATGAACAATAAACATAGTGCAACAATGTTCATTTATTACTTAACGATTTAATTTAATTTATATTTATTTTAATGTGATAAAGTGGAATGCTATTTTCTAATTTATTAATAAGTGTAAAACTTAGCTAATTAAATGTAACTTTTTAACTTAAAAATCTTAGTAGTATTAAAATTTGAAGTATATTAATTGTTGAGAATTAAAAAAATAAAGGAACTATGTTAATTTGGTGTAATGAGTTAAATATAAAAAAATAAAATGGATTAGAGCAAAATGGGTAGAAGATGGTCTTAGGCCACAAATTTCATTCTTTAGAAAAGTGATTAAATTGAGATAAAAATACAAATTAAGTGATAAATTTGAAAAGTAACTAACATGAAAAAATCTTGTAAGATGGGTGGGTTGTGGTGAAATATTTTCCAAAAAGAAATAGAATTGTTGAAAAATCTTTGAGAAAAAAACAAAACAGTGAAAAATCCAACTTCTTCTATCGCACAAATTTATTTTCTGTATGTGCATTCACTTTAGAGAGAGAAACAGTCAATAGAAGTGTTTGCTGCCATCAGTTTCTAGAGAGAGGATATTCGGCGATGCGGCTTAAGATCGGAGGCCCCGAAACCCTAACCCTAGCTCAAACATATGCCGTCTCCACCAGATAAAAACCCGGATTCAAACCTGGACCAGAAGAAAACGCCGGCTGTAAAAAGGAACCGGCGTTCAAGCTGGTCCGGCCCATGGTTGTCCTCAAATGAGGCCTTGAAGAATGTAGTCCTCAAAATGCGCCTCCAGTCTCTTTCCAACTCCTCCTCCACTACCCCTCCCTCCGAGTCTGAACCCGAGTCCGACCCGTTTAATTCTCGCCCGATTAGCCATGGGAACGCCGCACCTGATTACGCATCTTTGCTTTCCGATAAGTTATTATTGAAAATCCTCTCGAAAATTTCTGACAAGAAACAGCATATTTCGAATTCATTGGTGTGCAAGAGGTGGTGTATGCTAAGTGGAAAATTGATTAATTCTATCAAGTTGTTGGACTGGGAGTTTTTGGAATCGGGAAGGCTTAGTTTTCGGTTTCCAAATTTAATTGATGTTAATATTGTCCCCTCTAGTATTAAATCAGAAAGGAATTCTGGGATTTTGTTGAGTAACAAATCGTGTTCCCTTTTTTTGGATTCGGGGGTTGGGGAAAATGAGGGGTTTCTGGTTAAGAAAGGGGACGTTTTGGGCTCAGATGTAGTTGATAGAGGGGTGAGGATATTGGCGGAGGGGTGTGGAAATTTGAGAAAAGTGGTTTTGATGAACGTGAGTGAGGAGGGGTTGAGTATTTTAGCGGATGAATGCGAGTTGTTGCAGGAAATGGAATTGTTCTGTTGTGGAGATTCATCTTTAAAGGGAATTTTCAAGTGTCAAAATTTACAGATGCTGAAATTGGTTGCACATCTTAATGGGATATATGATTCTGTGGTGTCAGATATAGGGATGACAATTTTGGCACAGGGGTGTAGGCGGTTATTGAGGCTCGAGTTAGTTGGATGCGAAGGGAGTTATGACGGGATCAAAGCAATAGGTCACTGTTGCCAGATGTTGGAGGAGTTAGTGCTTTGCGATCATAGGATGGATGGTGGATGGCTGTCGGCTTTGTCATATTGCGGGAACCTGAAGACTTTGAGGATTCAGTCTTGCAAGAGTATTGATTCAAATCCGGGGCCAGATGAGCATTTGGGTTATTGTCCAACTCTGGAAGAGTTGCATGTGCACCAGTGTCAGATGCGGGAAAAACTGGGTGTAAGAGCGTTGCTTCTAGTGTGTCAGACTGTTAGGGAGATAGTTTTTGAGGATTGTTGGGGATTGGACAACAGTATATTTAATGCTGCGAGTATTTGCAGGTATGGTATGACGATAAATTCGGTAATAGTGTTCTGTATGATCGCTTTTATAGAAATTGAACTGCATTCAACTGCCTTCTGATGTACAATTCTATGAATGCTTAATGTTGTATAAACAGTTAAAGATATTCCTATGAAGCGATGTTGCAGTCCAACAAGTGTTTGACCCCTTCAGTTGAAACTGTTGTCATCATATATAAAAGTCTGCATATGAATCTCGTGTTATTTAACATTACAAGCTATTGTGATTTTAATTGCAGTCTTGGGAACTATTTTAGTTTTTAAGAGGATAACGTGTTTAATTGGACTGCCTAGCTAAAATTGCTCAGAAATAGATGATGTTATTTTTTAAAGCACGTTTGTGTGTGTTTAAGCACACCCAAACATGCTCTTAGAATTATATGCCACTCCTCTATGGCTGAATGTTTCATCACGATTGTATTAACTTCTAAAATGTCGATATAAACATAAATATATAAATGTAAAGCATTGTTGTTAAAGTGCTAGCATATTTCTCCGTGGAAAAGTGAGAAACTGAATTTGTTGTGTTAAAAAAAAAAAAAAGAAAGAACAGAATATTACTGTGGTTTTTGTCTATTGTGCAGAGTAAATAGTTGCTAATTGAATTGTTCGTGCTACTGGAAATGAGCCTTCCAATTCTGGAACTGAAATTTTGATGGATGCAAATTTTACTTTGTAGGAGTGTAAGATATCTCTCGCTGGAAGGATGCTCATTACTGACGACGGAAGGATTAGAATCAGTAATTCTTTTTTGGAGAAAGCTTGATAGGCTTAGAGTAGTTGCATGTAACAATATAAAGGACAGTGAAATAACACCAGAATTAGCTACTTTATTCTCTGTTCTCAAAGAGTTGAAATGGCGGCCAGATTCCAGGTCTCTAATGGAAGCAGGGCTTGCAGGGACAGGAGTGGGACAAAGAGGTGGTAGATCATTGTGGAATTAACAGTTTTAGGCACTAATATATATGGAGAAACTGCAGGCTGAATAAGTGCCAAGCCATTTCAAACGTCAACTGTAAAGGGTGTCTGCATGATGAACTAACATCCTCAAGACTATTTTGGACCTCGTGTTGATTAAGAGTGAGTGAATACCTTTTAATTTTGAGCTTCACAGGGGAGCTAATCATTCTAGGTTATCAGATTTTCTCTCAAAATGATTGTGGTTAGCCTTTTTTTCCCAAATATAGAGTCGACTCATTCAATGTATTTCATTAAATTCAGCTGGTTCTCCTGTTTTCTATAAAGTAAAGGCACTATTCTTGTAGCAAAAGTTGTACTTGTGTTGAGTTTCTAGGAATAAAATTAAAAATCTACACTTCTCTTAATTTCTTTCCTTTTATATATAACGAACCTATGCCCGTGCCTCACAGTACTCATTCTATTCGAGTACAAATTTTCTTCCAGACATTTATGGTTAAGTTTGATTTGCATGTAGCATCTTCAGTACTTGCTTCTGCAGAAAGTTAATTGGTTTACTGGATTGACGGTCCTTTTGGTGGTTGCCATCCCATTATGCCTCTTTTGTTCAGGCATGCATCTGTGGATCTCTATCCACATATTTCTGAAAATGATAAGAGGTGAATATGTAGTTAATGATTAAAGGATTAAGGTTATGTACGATTGAAATTCACCCAAGTAAAACTAAAATCAGTCCGGCCAATGCTTATACTTGTATGTATTCACATCAAAATTGAAATTGTGCAACTGAAGTACAAATATAATTCTTTCAGTATTTTGAAGAAAATTAATAGATGCTTTTTTTCTGCTTAAATTTCATTTTGGCAAGAAATCTTGTCATGATATTCCTCGTACCGAGTCACAAATTTGGGGCTACTTTACACTTTTAATTATTCATTGAACTCGAAGATTTTTGCTGTTCATGATTATCAACTGCTTATTCTTCTCTCACAATTGTTAATACGGTACAAGAAAAATGAAAGCGATCTTTTCTTACAATCGTAACAAGTGTTCTCTAAGGTAAGCCTTGTAGATAATGCTGATATGTTGGACTACAGATGAAGCCCGTTTGAAGACCTGTCCAGGTAAGTATTGGTACTTCATTTATACTTTGCTCAAATGTTAATAGGAGATTGATTTGGATGATTTTGACCTGAATACAAGCTTGTACTAATGTAGGCCGGTGTTACTATTTCCATTCAAATTATTTGTGACCTTAATGAGCAACTGTGACGTATTAATGTTATTTTTCAATTGATGCACACGTGCTTTTGAGTCTATACTTGGTTAAGTTAGTGCAAGCCTGTCAGGTTGATATAATCTTCAAAGTTGTTGGCTGCATCAGTTGGGATTTGCAAGGTAACAAATTGATATCCAAAATTAAACGGACCCCCAAGATGTGTGTGGTGAAACCATTTTGCATTAGCTAAAATTTGTAAAGAAATAGATAGATAGCATTTTCGATGGGATCTCAGTGGCAACTAAGAGGTTTTGCTTCCCTGTTTATATGGTGACAATGCTGTAAAATTGTCTGTGAGCTAGTAGGTCAATAGTGTTCTGATAACTGAATTTGCTGGTAATCCGTATGAGGTTTCATAATAGATGTACAAATTTCAATATTTTCAGGTTTGCAATCGAAATATACATAATTACTGTTTTATTCTTTGGCTCGTGTCAGTTGTGCCAAAATTGTTGTCTGATTTGATGTTTAGATTGCTACGAAGATGTGATGGTAATGTTCAAATGGAAATCATTGGCTGAACTAGCATTATTAAGGCAAAGGCATATATTATTAATTCCTTTGTATTTTCTGATATTTGTATGTGATGAGTTCTACGAAGGATTGCACCTCAATGTTACAGCTTATTGTGAGGGGGGCTGTGGGGTCGGGTAACCCGGGGTGTAAAGCCCCAGGTACAAATGGCTTTAGCCTTCAATTTACTTGTGACCTTAATGAGCAACTGTGACGTATTAATGTTATTTTTCAATTGATGCACACGTGCTCTTGAGTCTATACTTGGTTAAGTTAATGCAAGCCTGTCAGGTTGATATAATCTTCAAAGTTGTTGGCTGCATCAGTTGGGATTTGCAAGGTAACAAATTGATATCCAAAATTAAACGGACCCCCAAGACGTGTGGTGAAACCATTTTGCATTAGCTAAAATTTGTAAAGAAACAGATAGATAGCATTTTCGATGGGATCTCAGTGGCAACTGAGGTTTTGCTTCCCTGTTTATACGGTGACAATGCTGTAAAATTCTGGGAGCAAGTAGGTCAACAGTGTTCTGATAACTGAATTTGCTGGAAATCCGTATTACAAGGTTTCATAATAGATGTACAAATTTCAATATTTTCAGGTTTGCAATCGAAATATACATAATCACTGCTTCAGCTCGTGTCAGTTGTGCGAAAATTGTCTGATTTGATGTTTAGATTGCTACGAAGATGTGATGGTAATGTTCAAATGGAAATCATTGGCTGAACTAGTATTATGAAGACAAAGGCATATATTATTAATTCCTTTGAATTTTCTGATATTTGTATGTGATGAGTTCTACGAGGGATTGCACCTCAATGTTACAGCTCTAGTTTTTAAGTAGTTGTACGTTTGATTAAAAGATCATATGAACTCTTATTGTTGCTTGTGGATTTGAGAAATTAACAATGGACAGCATGTAGAGGAGGCATCAAGAATTTTGATGCTTGAAGATTGTCTGTCTGGAACCTGGATTTCAAATAAGGGTTGGTATCTCTTCTGGTGAAGTCAAAACCCTTTCCACTTTTTTTCACTTTCCACCATTGTAATAGCCTGATTGGTTTAAAAATTGCAAGTCTTCAACTGTGGCAATTTTTTTTTTATAAACAAAGAATGTATTAAAATATCAGAAAATAGAGTAATACTACGGAGTTGAGAAGACGTTAAAGTTTAAGAAGGTAAAGTGTTAAGCATCTCCAAAATCATCAAAATGCAACGTTAAGAAATATACAAGGTCTAATTATTTACATTTAACATTGTTTTCACATTTAAGTATCATATGATACCGAACAACTAAGGCTCAGTGCATATTATCTGGTATTTACACCGGATGCCACATTCTCATTCACAGATTTTGGATCACCATACGACCTTGGACCGATTCGAAGAGTTTCTCAATCTCCGGTGCACACCTTGTAAAAGATCGACTCCAGAAGTTGTACCGAGGATTCTGTTTTGAAGACAATTAAAACTTGTCAAACAAAGGAATCTGTGCATTACAGGACATTCTAATAATGATTAATTAATGAATACAAACTTACCTTGATGAGCTCATTAAAAGTTGTCAAAAGACCCCATGGATAAGGCTTATTGACTATAAGTCGTTCCAATAGGACTCTAGTGATTTGCTCTTGAACTATTTCCTGCTCAAATTAGATTAATCACATCAGACGCGGAGCATGCAAATTGGTAGGTATCAGATATAATAACTAAATTTTAGGTTCAGTTGATTTTTCCGTTATAAGAACCGTGCCAAAAAATATCTATATTATATGAGACAAACGAGTTCTGCGGCCTTTATAGATGGAGCGATCACCAAGTTTGGTTGGTAAGTAGGCTTTTCATTGTAAATAGTGAAAAAATAAAATCTACCCACTTCCCACCCCACGCAAAATAATGCAGGGGAAAACAGCAGGAGAATAAAAGAAGCAAATATTAATTAACATTGAATTAACTGACAGACAGAGATGTCATACACACCTGGTTAGTTTCAGCAAACAGAGAGAGGAGAAGGAAAGAGAAGTAACGTGTGTGGTTGTTCGGATAACGTAATTGGTTAGCAACCGCATTCAAAAATAGGTAACGGCCCTCAGTGTCCAGTTCCACTATCATAGTCTGGAAAATGTCCAGAGCAGCACTCACCGAGAACATGGTCATACTGGCAATAGATTGTGAATGTTGGGGTGGTCTTGCCTGCAGCTGTTGAATAGCCTACAGAAAATTTCCCCAAGGATTGACTCAGAAAAAAACATATTGCAAATAATAAACATCATGCAGGTTAAATAGAAGACTAGGACAGTAAAGGAAAAAGAAAACAAGAAAAAAAAAATATTCCTGCATTTTACATATTTTTCTAATTTATGAGGGCACTTTACGAACCGGTGGAAAGAAATTTAGAAATACCTGCATCCCAACATAAAGGACAAGGGAGTTGATGAGAGGAACATTGTAACGAGTCCCAGTACGTGCTGCATTGCTTGGAGAAAGCAGAAGCTTCTGCTTCAACTCAGACAGAAATAAGGAGCCTTGTTGCCTTGTCTATGGGATAAATTGACAGAAGACTTTTGAGAACAGAATAAAACTTAAATTATATCGCATGTAAAACTAGAACAAAATCTTCTTTGCGACCAACTACATTTTCTCTCCGATAATTCAAATTTGTGTTGTCATTCACATTTACCTTCAGGTACTCATCTAAATCACCCTTGATCTGCTTTGCTTTTAGAGCTGCATCAACCTCGGAAAGAATGTGCGGTGCTTGCCTTATCTCAGCCAGCAGATCAATCTAAATATAATGTGTAAGAATTGATGGCTAAGCAGATTATGATCAAGTATAAGAGTGCGAAGCCACCTTTAAGTTGGGAGTGGAAGGATCTGGTAGCCTCATAGTGCGAGGAAATGCACTAAGGATTATACTTCGCATCTGTATACAACTTGGAGGAATAACATCGCAGAAACTGAAATGATAGTCACAAAGAAATTCTGGAAAATCGTGGAGTAGCACCAACAACACCCGAACCGTTCCTCTGTAGAGAAACTGGACCTAAGTGCAGACACATAATTAAAAATGAAAAATCAAACATGTAGTGATTTTCCTGCAATAATTAAGAAAACAAAGGTATTATTTGTAATATAGGCATACCGACTCTGCAAGTTCTGCATTCCTCAAAAATGGCTCCATGAACTGAAACAAGTCAATCAACAATCGTTGAAAATAGGGCCACCCCTTCTGTGCATTTGCTGCGAGTAATTTTGGCATGAAACTTCTATGACTTATCAACTCAAGCCACACAAAACTGAAAGCAACTTTCCAAGTCAGTACAACCTACCAAAACATATCACCACCAAGCATAGGTTGCCGAAGATCAAAAATATAAATGAATGTCACCATTGTTTTTTTAATAATTTGTACATAACTTGCAAAACAACTTAGAACTTTACAGATAGCTCTTGATATTAACAACCTGGTTTCAATCAATGTTCCATAGAAAACAAGTTCTTGCCATGTACAAACATGTACATGTTGGTGCCATGACACCATTGCATACCTATAGCATACCTTGACGAAGATCACATTTTTACACTCTTGAAAATACACTAAACTTTAAACTAAAGAAGCACCCATCAAAAAAAAAAAATAATAATAATAATAAATAAATAATCAGCTTTTTAACTAACCACATTAAGAGACTACTCAGTGAAAAAATATAACAGTTTAACTTGACATACTGGCGATGAACCGTATGCTCACCTGAATCCTGGAAATTTGAGAGGCTGAAGAGCATGAAAGACATTTGCTAGAGCAGTCAAAACCTAGAAGATAACAATTTAAAGCTGGAGTTAATTCAGAATTGTCAGAAGCTTTGAAATGAATGCAGCACAGCAAACCTGAAAATTAGCGCCATCAGAAACGGGTTCCAAGGAACACAAATCCAGTATCCAGTTAATGAATATCCTAAAATACGGCCTCGGATTGAAGGATGTCCTCTTCTTGTCAGAATCTTTCTGAATGAACTTCACAATCATGGCGAGAACCTGTAGAATCAAATTATGAAGTATATTAAAATCCCCAGACAAGCCACAGTAACTTTGAAACTTTCAGGTGGGATTCACACCTTAGGCAGAAGAGAGAGTTTGCCAGATCCCTCGTCTTTGGAGGAAAACTGGAAAATTAGCAGGAAGAGAAGTCAAGACAATGAGAATAGTACAGGAAGCCAAGCTAATGGGAACAGAAGGAAAAGCCAATAGAACGAGAACTGAGTGGGAGGAAAATTACCAGCATTAATTTTGAATATTAACAAGAAAAGGAAGAAACCCGAAACCAAATAGGCCAAGGATGTGATGCCTACCTTCAGAATTGAGAAGACTAATTTGGCATATATATCAATGGCAAAGAATGACAGAGGTTGTCCTTGATGAGACTGAGAAGGGCCAGAATTAAGCACCTCAGAAGATATGCAATGTGACACTGAAATTTCCTGAAAAGAAGCACATTGAATATGAAACTATAGACATCCTACCATACATGTTATAATGATAAGAATAGGAACTTGACCATGAGATGGAGAAAAAAGCTAGCTGATGCATCATCTCCTTTGAGAAGGCCTCTCTGCTGCAAGTGTAAGACATAACCAGCGCAGGCTGAATCATTTGCTCCAGGCAGTTCACATATTTGGTACCATTCAACAAAGAGCGCATAAACCTATATGAATAGAAAATTACCAAAGGAACAATTTATGAAGTCCACTGCATTCTCCAAGGAATAGCAAGCCTAAGATTTCCCCACCCAATACAAGATAAACAAATATGAATAAAATGAAGTAACAGGTAGTAACAATGGGAAGATACATGCATTAGATATAAAATGACAGGAATTGTGAATACATTTACATATGCAACTATTACATGTTACTTGAAAGAAATCACTTCTAACATTTTTAAGTTACTATTTCTAAGTCAACTTTCAACTTTTTGTAGTAAAAAAAAGACCGACCTGTTAATACTTGGAAATTTCTTGTACAATAAATGAATTATGAGAGCTACAAAGCAGCTATTTGAACAGTTATAATTAGTTTGGTATAGTTCTTAGCTTGATACTGGACAAAGTCAATGTAGTAGAATTCAGCAGTTGGTGATGTGCATAGTGTACCACTATTTTTGCTCTCTAGTCATACTTAGCATGAAAAACAAATACATTACACTTGTAAATATGCATATATAGAGTGCTAGTGACTGCAAAAAAAGAACAACTAAGAAAGTGATAATAAAGAGAAGAAAGAACAATAATAAGGAATATAAAAAATTCATGTATAGCTGAATTTCCAGAATTCTTTAACTAATATTTTCCAGTCCTTTCTAGTAAAACGTATACAGAAGAAACTTGGTTGTAAGATGATTATTGTGCATGCTCATTGGACAGGGGTTGTATTATAATGCAAGAACTATCTGTTTTTGGAGTGAGGTTAAGCCAATTGAGAATGACAGTCCAGTGAATGAGTTAATGGCCCTTGTGGAGTGATGTGGTACTGATGGCTGATATGTGTTTAGTGGTAAAGGAGACGGAAGGCGTTGGCATGATGCAAAAGATGAACAGAAGTGTATGCTTTATCTTTTCTCTACTTCTCAACGGAAGCAGGTATAGTAACTTCCAATATGACCATACCGCTGTAGTAGAAAGACAAACTGGAAAATCTAGATTTAATCATTAAGAGCTTGGTGAAGGCGCAAACTGAATTAAGTTAATTAGGGTTACTTTAGTTCCACGTATTGTAATTTTCAGTTTATTACCTTATTTTGTTTCCTACCTTAACTAAGTTATGTTGAACCTTATATAAAGAGGATTGGTGCTTGTTTTATTCTTACAACATTAGTATTCATTACAATTCTCTCAATCCTATCTCCTCTTCTTAAATCTTCTCAATTCTCATACAATCATACAGATAGTGATTGATTGTTTAGCGTATACTGTGTCAAGATCAGACATTATGTAGAAGTAACTACCGTAGCCTTAGGTGGATAATATTCAACAACCTGATAATACAATATAGAAAGATGCAAATGTGGGGTATGTAGAAGGGGGGGGGGGGGGAGATTGA
>CAIGRF010369306.1:29650-44212 GCA_903798235.1 Fraxinus ornus | reverse complement strand
TTTAAGTAAAAACCGCACTAGCACCTGCTCTTTAAAAGCAGAAGGGTCGGGTTCCACCAATTCTGCTGAAATGAAATCTTCCCTGCTCCCTCCAGAAACCCCAGTGCCCTGTTCCAGCAAATTGAAAAATATGAAAGTCTTAGAAACTTGATTTCAGACCTAACAGAGCCAAAAAACTGAAAACAATAAAAAAAACAGCCACACCTCCTTGTCCCAAGACGATATGGTGTTGTCATCCTTCCCAACAGAAAGGTCAGACAGCGCAGTAGCATTAGTAGCAGGATTCTTAGCAATCTCAACCAGCTGTTGCAATGACTCAGGAGATCCAGGTCTTGCTGCAAGCTGAAAATATGAAAATAATCAAAGCCTTACAGAATGTGTGAATATGCTGTATGGGAGACAAAATTGAGGAAGATAGTGCCTTTGCCAGAGCATCAACAAGGTTGGGAAGTTCCGATATGACTTTTGTATCATCTATGACCAAGGTTTCGATCAGAGAAATGGCAAATTCAGTAGCAGCCTCTGTACATTATACATGGAATGAGATTTAATAATTTCTCTATATGCTAACAGAAAATTAAGCATCTGTGATACATACTGTTCCTTCCCGCATCAATGAGCTTTGCCATATGGACATTATACTCTGCAAGGTTTAACAATTCACTACAAATAAGACCAACAGCAATATCTTTATTGAATTTCCGGTCCTCATCAGCGTAGATCACCTGTCAACAAAAAGTCATCAGAAAAATTCTTCTTTTGAGGTCCCAATGAGTTACTGCAAGAGCTGTACTACTGAAATTTCGAAGCAATCTGCCACCAATTTGACTTATGTGCAAACAATGACTTCAGCTTGTCTCTAAGTTACCGTATTTTGCCGAAATATTAGAATCTGTCGAACAAAAGCAAGTTACTTGGTCATACCATATTAGTCAGCTCCTTAACAACAAGTTTGCTAACATCACGGATGGTTGCCAGGATGGCAAGATGTGCATCAACACGCGTATTGTTTGAACCATTTTCAAACAAGCCTTTGAAAGCCTATAGCAGAATAGGAATCCAAATTAAGGAGGTGATTCTAGAATACCAAACCAATAATTCCTACAATGTCATCATACCTTCTGAGCCACAGCCAAGGCAGCCTCATCTCGGCTTATGCATCTGAGTATGACTGCTGGAACTTCAGCTATAACTTCCTGCAGGATTACATGTTTGGGGTATGTTTCTTTATAAGATCTTTAGCATACATCCAAACGAAATCTCAACTGTATACTATGCAATAGATTTGTCAGGCAAAAGAACATGCATGGAAGTACTGAAAGAAACACATACCTTGATTTTTGCTTCCTTAGCATCACAAGTCAATAGATTTTCAAGCTGAAATAAGTTTACAACAGAACCTTGTCACACAAACCAAGAAAAACTGGAAAATATGGTGTTTCTACACGAGTATTTGGACAGTTCCTATTCAACATGAGGAAACTATTGGCTCCATATGTGGCTCTGTACATAATTCCAACGATGTATGAAGATGAGAATAAAGTATAATTTAAACCTTCTCTGAAATAGTCTGGTACTTATCCAGTGCATCGCCTGTGGTCAATAATGGCTCTGAAATGTTACTGACAAGGTGCTCAGAAGCCAAAATTGGATTTGGAGGCTGTGCAGAAGTTCCTGATTCCTGTAACAAATGAAATTCCTTATTATTAACTATATATGAACCTCCATAACATTTATACGAGCTTTTGCAAAGAAAATTTCACTAACCTTTACAGAATCAGAAGTTTTCCCAGCATGCAGTTGAGGAGTTACAACGGGATAATATGAAGTGACAGTATCGTGATCGAGATTTTGATGACTAAGGACATTACCGATTGTGATATGAGTTGAAGAAACACCGAAATACGACCCAAAAAGTGAGGAAACAAGACAACTCAGTTATTTTCTGGAAGACGAAATATCAAGGACACAAAAAGAAGAAAGAAAAAAAAAAGAAACAGAGATCCACTACACCTGGTAAGCTGAGCAGTACCAGTATCTATCTCCTCAGAGCCAATATCCAAAGTCTGAGGAACAACACTAATTCCCAGGTTTAAGGGGCCAGATGAATCCATGTCAGAGTTTATTTCTCCATATACTAATGCAAATTGCCGATACAGACCACCACTGCTAGATGAAGTGGAGGGACTGGCAGGCAGAGCAATTGAACTCTGGCTTGACTGATTCTGCCAAGGCAACCGGACAAAGTCCTAAAAATGAAAATGCAGTAAGATATAATGAAGCAATATTAATCAACTTTTTATCATGTCTTCAGAGGGCACACTTCAAAGAGATCTACCTCATAAACTCGCTGCTGCGAATGTGAGAGGCAGCCAGGTAAAGGACGTAGAGCTTCTGATAGAGCACCCATTTGACCTTGTGCATGCAGGCTAGCATCAGAAAATGTGGGACCAACACCCTCTCTATGCTTTCTCCTAATAGAAAGTTGTTGGGATATTTCTCCATCTATAGTTTGAATTGCCTGTAAATGGGATCGCCACATAACGGTGAAGCAAAAAGCAAGTGAGTTCCAAATCCATCTTAACTTTTTTTTCATCCCATTCTTCCTAAATTTATTTCTTAAGGGAAGATTACAGAGACCTCTTTGAGGTTTTAATAAAGCAAAAACCCCTCTACTTTCAAAAGTTATAGACACCCCCTGAAGTCTGTATTGAATAACATAGTTTCTTTCACCATTTTAAAGGCCTTTTCTTTAGGGTAAAAAAATTGTGAAGGACCTAAAATACCCCGTATCAACTTAGTTCCGTTTTGAAGTTTCTTTTTCCCCCTTGTTTAAATCTTTTTGGATTCTAAGACTAACATATCTGATATCTGAACCATTGTGAACTAATCGATTTCATCATAGGATTTAGTGACATAGGTTTATCAAATATAGGAAAGTTATATAAATGAAGATATTAATTAATAAACAGATGCAAATTTATTTATAAATTAAAAATTCTACATATCATTTGGTTTCAAAATGTGGATAAATCCTAAATTATTGTTATCAAGAAAATTATATCAAGTTTGAAAGGCTTTTAAATAGTCCAATTCTTAACAAAATTAATTTTTAAAATTTAGCTAAAATTATTTATCAAGTTTAAAAAGTTTTATAGTTTAATCTAAATAAATTCAAATTTTCAATTACATGTAAGAAAAAGCTTGGGATTATTAATCATTCCTAAAAAGATAAGAGAGGGGTAAAAGGCATTAAAACAGAACAAGTTCATTAGGGTTATATAGGCACAGCAAAAAAATCCAGAAAAAAGGTCTTAAAAAGGGTAAAAGGGGTTACACTCGATCAATGCTCAATCGATCTCTTCCATGATTTCATTGCATCTCATGAGCTAACCTCCATAATTTTTACAATCTTGAATATCTTGATTATATGAATCCAGCCATTTTGTTAGAAAAAGAGAATTCAAAATGTAACAATTGAATGCCCTCAACCTTAAATATATGAAGTAGAAGTTTCAATGGAATTCTAAAAACAAAGCATTGAGAAGATCAAGATGCTGTAAAACTAGTTATAATAGGCCAGCCAATTAAAATGATTACAACTTGTTTACTAACATTCTCTGATTCTGTTTGCAACTATTCAATATCACTTTTTCTACGTTGCAGCTTATCATTAAGTTCAATGCAAATGAAGTATGGTAAGTATAGCAATGATAAAACACATTAAAACCGAGTCTGACCTTCTCCGTAGCAGCTTGTTCAATTAGCGCACAGCCAAGATCAAGATTGTCATTTGTCACAAGTTGAATGGCTTGTTCAAGAAGTTCATTTGATGTACTCATGCACTGAAGTGTAGTCCTAAGCTGACTCAATATTGAACCACGCAAAGGTTCCTAGAAAAAAATAAAAAAATCACTAAGAACCATGTAATGAAGAGCAATGAATAATTGGATTACGTCAGCATATCATGAGCAAAGTTTGACATCAGAGGCAATCCAAAGAATAACTCTAGATATATTTCTACCTTGCAAGTCGCATATGCTAAACTTCCTGCCAGCCTTGCGACCATCAAGTGCGCTGCATTACGTATGAGACTCTCATCTGGGTCCATGGCATAGTCCTGCCAATGCAAGTGATGTAGGACAATTCTACCATGAATATGATAGGAGTTATTTATAGTTGTAGTATGATCTTATTTTTTGGTTAGATTAGGAATTTTTATTCTTGACATTTTTTATTACTCGTTCTCTAAGGTTTTAATTACTTATCTCCTTGAGCAATTAGGATAAACAAAGGCTTTGTAATTATTTCAATGAAAAATTCATTATAGTAAAAGAATTCTCTACAAATTTTCTAGTTAGTGGTAGTGGTATGTATCCTTGTGATGACAATCAAAGGATTGCAAAATTACCAATCTCGATCTAGAATCGGGGGCGAAGGATGGATAGGTTTGAAGATGTTGCCGACAAAAAATTACAGATTTTCACTGCTATGAATGTTGGTTGCTCCAACGAGTCCTGAACACAGCAACAGGTAACTAAAATTTTCCTTTAGTTCAAGAAGCTAGGTTCCAATCCTCACAATGTGATGCAGATATTTGGAGATTTTCCCTCCTAATTAATTAATTCTCTTCTTCAACCAATCTCGAGGCGAGTTTTTCCAAAGGGGAGGAGATTGATGTAGTACAATTCTACTACAAATAGGATAGGAGTTATCAATAGTTGTGGTATGATTTTATTTATTGTTTAGATTAAGATTTTTTATTGTTTTAGGTTTTTGATCACTTATTCTTTCAGATTTTAATTACTTATCTTCATTGAGCTATTAGACATAGGAAATTATTTTGCCTATATAAAAGAAGGCTTCGTAATGTTTTCAATAACCAATTCATTATGATAAAATTATTCCTTACAAATTTTCGAGTTGGTTCAACTTTATTCTTGTTTCAAAAACTCAATTCCGCTTCCACACCAGCAAGTTTCATGAAAGAAATTTTTTTGCTGACAATTCATAAAAGAGTATAATTTGCTGGCAATTACGTTCAGAACTTAAAAAATAAGAAAACTAGCTAAAAAGTAAGTCCTGAAAAGAAACCTTCAAAACAAGCTCTTTAGTTGTCTGAGCTGCTATTAAAATGCTGCGCTGCACAATACTAGACTCTACATTTTTGATAGCTCTATCCATGGTCATTGGAAGTACACTGTAGCAAACAAACTAATCAAACAAATAGCACAAGGCAAAATGTGAATGGTTCATTTAGTATAAAAGACAGTTCAAATAATAGAACCTCTGAAAATGCAAGTGTAGGCCTTGATCATGAAGCTTTGGGTTGACGATAACTTGCTTCTCTATATTAGTTGTAGGTATGGAAAGCTGCAAATATCGAAAAACTCGTAATAGCTGGTCAATATTTGATCAAAACAACTCAGATGCAAAAGTAAATTCACCTGATTAACTGAAAACTTTGATTGCCCTTGTAAAACACCTTGAGCAGAAGGAAGCTTCTCATCGGCTGTCAGTGTGCCAGATGCAAGATAGAGAGGAGAGGCATACTGAAATCACCAAATAATCAAGTTCCAATGCCTAAAAAGTATGATAGATGATGAAAAATCAAAAAGGACCTATCGAAGAACTACTAACCTGAGATAATATATGTGAATGGCCAGTAGGATGAGGACTGGCAACATCAGGGGGTATATCAAATTGATTTGGTGTTGCTGTTATTCCAGATTTGGCCTCACTAACCATCTGAGGCTGGGAAGATCCAACATTGTTGGAAAAATCAGGATTACCTTCAACTTCTCGGATTCTATCCTTGAGAAGAGAAGTTGGTGTTACATCCTTTAGATCAACTCTAAGGTTCTTGAATAAGACCTGAAAAGCAAAGAAAATCAAAAGATTAATGAGAGATCTTACAGTTTGACATCTCCTCCCCACAAGAATAATACCTCAATCTCGAACTTGAAATTCATTTTCAAATTTGGCATCGCATAAATCTCTGTGAACAATCCAAGAATACCCATGGTCCAAGGATTAGGAGGTTGATATGCAAGACTTGTTGAACATGAATCTAGAACCTGAAAAAGAGTATACAACATGAACTCATTACGGTAGCATCACAGGGAAAGAAAATCAACCATTGGATAAGCGTACCTTGGAGATAAAAGGAATGACAGCAATCATAAATCCTTTTTCATAAGCCTGAAAAAAATATGAAGGACTCAGAAAGATTAACTTATCATCGTGAAGGGTCTGTCAAGGCAATGAAGAAGGCCTGAAGAAGATTACTCCATGAACACTGCATTGACAGTAAAGGAAAGTAGTAGAAAAAGTAAAACCTCAACAATCAGAGCTTTGGGATCAATCTCCCGTGCCCTCAGAACTTTATTTTTGCCAATTGTAATCTTTCCAAGCCAGCTTCCTAAATTTTTCAGCAACGAACGCTCTTCTGAACTTGACTTTATGAGCTCTGATCCTAAAAGAACCTGAAAAATTATGTGGACATGGAATAACATCAATCTGTATTACCATCGAGGAGAACGAAGTAATTTGGGGGAATACATACCTTGCAGTTCTCATAACTGGCTTTAACAATCTCTTTGTTCAAAGGCTTCAAATTTAATTTATCGAGGAACTTCAAGTACAATTCATGAAAATTATACTCAATGCTTGCTCTGTCGTTAATGGCATGAAAAATCAGCACAGCATCCAAATGAGTTGTTTTTTATCAATCTTATTTTATTGTTCATTTTATTCCAGCTTCATTAGTTTGGGGGTAATGGGTGGCAAACCCAAACTGAGAGCAATAATAGTCCACTTCCAATGGAACTTGCAATTATACCAAACCATTTAAAAGAAGTGGGGAGAGAATTCTAGCCTTTTCATCACCAAGTACTGAGCAAACCAGGGATAGTATTGCTCTTTCAGGATTTCTGAAAATTCTTTTGCTTTAGCTTCAAGATTGTCTGGAGATAAGTTGTTGAAAATAAATGATATCTTATCCTGATTTTCTGATGCTGGAGCCTGTTCAAGTGACATGAAGAACATATCAAATATTCAGCCACTGCAGCGGAAAAGATTATATAGCACAGAATAGGGGAAAAATCATATAAAGTGGGAAGAACATATATGATGGGGCTATATACAATTGATGAATAAAAATAATAGCACTATGTAGACAGGTTATAAAGGGCAAGTCATGAGACCCCTAGAATTTTGATATGTCCTCACCAGCCTAAGCCATAACCTCCTGTATGATTCTAATTTTAACTTCACAAAAATAACAACCTTTCAGTGAATTAAAAACTGCATTTATCAGTTCGAGTTCCCTCAGGACCACTGAGGTGAGTACCTGACCGTAAACTTCAGGCTCGTGGGATTAATCGAGCTACGCGCAAGCTGGCCCGGACATCCACGATTATCAAAAAAAAAAAGACTGGCATTTAAAGTCTTTAATACTCCAAACCCCACATCATTATGTGCGGGCACAGAAAGGTCAGTTCATTTTTATAGCACCAAGTTGAACCGACCATGCAAAAAGATCATACATAAAACAGCAATGTTCAACACATCAGATTACCCTGATGGTTGACCAGCAAAAGAAAGGAAAATCCTGAGCAGATACAGCTTGAACAATGATGATAAATACAAACAGCAGATATTAGTTAGAGGAAATACTCAAATCTAAAAGGATTCAGCAAGCTTGATCATTCCTATTTTTCCAATGTTTCGAAAACCTGCCCGAGCATTGAACTGGAAAAAGTAAAGGGTCCAGAGTTGAAAGGTTCAACCGCGGTCGAACCAGAAGTAAAAAGTAAATCATTTATAAAGATTTTATTAGTTTTATTAAAAAAAAATACAAATCACATAAGTAAATTAACAATAAAATTCTATACAATCAAGAATATATAAAATTTTTAACATATATTTTAAGAATTCACATAATATTTAAAAGAACTAAAAAAGATAGAATTTCTAATCTTTCATTTACGATATTTGAGCCTTCATCATCAATAGCCCTGTTTCAATAAAAACTATAAACACTCGCGCACCACACAACTCTCTCCTCTGTCTCACTAATTGTCTGAAAGTACAAGTACGGACTATTTCACATTTGATGATAACTGAAACCCCCAACCCCTTCCCGTCCTCTTCACTGTTGGCAAGTCATTTTTAATTTGTGCACATATATCTCTTCTTCAACGTTTTACCTCCTTTTTCTATTTAATTTCCAAATATATACCATCAAAGAAAGAATGGGAAGCACCTACCCAAATCCAAATCTACAGCTTCAAAGATGTGGTGGCTGCATCTTCTATCACAAAGCCCATATGTAGCTTGAACAGCAAAGATGGAAAACAAGGTGGGTGAAGGAAACTTTCATTTTTTTATTTTTAAAGATGGGAACCATAAAAATTGGAAAAACCATTACCGGTTCACAGTTTAACCAGCCTGCTTGACCTTTTTTCTTCTGGTTTTCTTGTACACAGTTTAGCACAATTAGCTTCAGGTCTGGTTCCCGGTTTTTATGGACCAATAAGCTAGTCAAGTATGGTTTTAAGAACATTGTATTTTTCAGACTCAAGTGACTAGAAAGAAACCAAGACGTCCCAAAACTAGATCTACACCATTTTTATGTAATATTCACAAAGACAAGTTCAACAACTCTAGCATACTCAACACAACCGACCTAGTCTCTCTCCTGGTCCATAGCTTTTTATCTTCTTATTACGTTCTGAAATATGGCATACCCACTGCCTTAAACAAAAAGAGAAGAGGAAGGGAAATCCAGGCATATCCACTGCCTTAAAAAATTGCCTAGTTCCGTTCATTACAGAAAACAAAAGGCACAGAGAATGGTGACAAACTAAATCAACTGTTTAAAGTCAAAATGTTCCAAGACTATGGTCAAAGCAAAACGAGAAAAAACGTGAGTCATCACTGACAAACAATTATTATCCTCGCAGCATTATGACAAGTCCAAAATATCAATATCCTTTTAGCAAAGTTACACAATCGTCTTATAAAAACTGTGTTAGTGCTCTGCTAAAGTAGCTTGGTAAGCAAGAAACAAGCCAAAAATACGCCTAGGAAACTACTGAGGTCAGAGCAAGTACCTCTATGAGCGCTTTTCTTCTCTCTGCAGCAGCAACAAGTGTTTCGATGTTTAGAGCACAGCCAAACTCTGTCACATAAATAGACTGTCAAACCAAATGTCCAAGTAATTGAAGCCTAGGAGAAAACTAGAGAAAGAACACATTCGTATACACATAAAAGGAAAATGAATATTTTATGATCGGAAGTAGCAAAAAATACTGGTAGAGGTAGCTCTGGATGAACGAGCACAACCCGGAGTGGAAGAATGGGTTAATGAAGCATTAACTGCACTGTGTGGCTGCATATTGGCATTGAATAAATCAGTTGAAAGTCTTACCGATAAAAATGAGGGCACTGAAAAACTGACACCAAATCCACATTACAAGCAAGTGAAAATAGGCTTTTTAGCATCACTTGCCTTCTGAATGCCAGCCATATCACTTGAAGGAACAGAAAGAGGTTGTCCTGCAGTGGAAGATACTTGCTTCATGTAATTAGACAGAGTTGTAGAGGTTTTTCTCTCTAAGGAAATTATCTGTCTTTGTGGATATTGAAATGGAGAGGCAGCTTGCAACCCTGTTTGTGAGCTACCGCCCAGTCCAATTGACGAGCCCAGCATCTACATGTGAGTAGAATATCAAGTATCAACCTTTAGCCAAATGTAACATCATAAAGCAAATTATGTACCTATATATTATATATGGATGGCAGTCCTGTCAAATACATGCGTGCGTGTGGACTGTAATATTTTTTCTAATTTTCGAAAATAGGTGGCATCATCATACTCGACTGAACAATGGGCTCTTAGAAAAAAATGGTCGAGAGTAGAAATATTAAGAAGCGATTTTGTAGAAATTGAGCAGAATAAAAAACAAGGATATTAAATAGGCGATTAAGCTCACATCTATTGAGCACAATAAACTTTGGGAGTATTGATTAAGATGGTTAGTCATGCTTAACAGAGGCTGCTGCATAGTGTTAAAACTAATATTCATGGTAAAATTCCGAGAAAGAGGTAAATAAATCAATTAAGAAGAATTTTGAGCATACGTGGTTTAACATTCGAGATAGTCCATGATAAAGCAGACTGAAGAACAAGTAGCTGACGACAATTAAACAGAGCTTAGTTCACTGAAAATGGGTAGCAGCCACTAAAATTCTCCTTTGCACAAACCCAGCGCTAATAATTCTTATCTATAAACTTAGTGGTTGAGGCACCAATAAGGCTGCACCACAGGGTTTAAAACACACGACACCCCTCCCAAGGCATGATGGACAAGAAATTAAGATTTTGTTTCAGAATCATAATGTACTTTAAGATCTTCACTTATAATGCTAAATATTCATGCACTACTCATTTTTTTCTTTTTATGCATCAGATTTTGTTCTTATGTGGCATATTTTATCTGTTGAATAACTTAGCAAATTATGTAATCAAATCTGTGCCAACTGAAATACCTGCTATCATCATCTCTAAAAGGAAACTCAGATTTGGTTCTTGTCCTTCATTTTTATAATCATTCAGTTGGATAGGGTGGCCAACCACAATATTTTTCCATGTGTGTAATGCAATTGTGCCAAATATAGGAATATTTATGCAGCTAGACACTATGCAGATGAAGCATGGGCACTCTCAGGTAAATCTCCATGTCAGACATAGGCACATTCTTGACACATGCAGATTTGTTCAACAAGAAGAAGTCCCTTAAGTTGTCCTCAATTAGTAACACCGGTTTTTCAGAGACTTTTGTACATGCCAAAGCAGAAGCCTCTTCTCGAAGTTAACACTACTACTAAAATAGCCATTACTTAATGGACATAAGCCCATTTAAAAGAACATAAAAATATTAACCACCACCTTGTAGTCTTAGTGCTGTAAAATAAATTCAGGTACCCAATGAAACAGTTATGAAAACATCAAGTTTTATTACCAACAAGAAAGGGCATAACAACTTTTTTTTTTTGATAGATAACAAGAAAGGGCATAACAACTGCAATTGACTAGACAAACATTCAAAAAAAGAAAGACAGAACCTACATCTTAACAAAATGTACAAATCTCATATCAGCAAAAGCCAAATTATCTCGCAGTGGATTGATTTAGCAAAGGCTAAATCATACTTCTCGTTTAATTATGATTTGCACAAATGCCAAGTCAAGTATGTTAACAAACTGTCAAATTATGTAACAATATGCTGATACCTTTGGGGAAAGCAACTTCATCATGTTTCCAGTGTAAATTCAAAATGAACAATGCAGTTCAAAGAAGCATCACTTACCTCCACATCGGTCGTAGAAGCTTGACTAGGACCATGAATATGTCCAATATCTGGTTCTGCATGTACTGATGAAATCTGGGAAAGTACCTGTTCAACGAGTAAGACAAGCTCTGGATGTGTACCACGCAAATGAGATATTTGCAATATATGATTGCAGTACTGTGGCCATTCAATGAGGCGGTCCACAAACTGTTCCAGTGCCATAGTCCCAAAGACAAACATCTGCACATTGTAAAACCATTTATCACATTTATGAAGAAAATAATAATTCGAAAATCGAAAAAATGACTTCAAAAAAAAAATTGAACTTTTGAGTGTGCAAGTTTCCGCAATGCATCCAAAACAGCCCGCAAAGCAATGCCAAGTGTGAGATGAGTTACTAGTTGATGCTTGATGACCAACCCTGGAAACAGAAATAGAAAATGTGTGCTGACAATCTTAGATACAAAGGATATAATGAGAAGTGTGTTCCCAAAGGCACTAATGCCTTACGAAAAACAGACAATAGGTATAATTTGAGGGTATAATAGGAAAGTTTGTATATTTTTTAATTTGAGGGTGCGGTTGGTAGATTTCACATTATTATTGATATCTTTGTGCTCTAACTGACCTAGACAGTTTCTGTTTTTTTTTTTTTTGAAAGGTAATCAAATATTATATTAATCAAAACTTAATACACAGGAAGTGTATCATTAGTACAAATCAAAAAGGAATATCATGAAATTGGACAACCCATCTATATGCCTAATAGCCACAGCATTAAACCAAGTATACAATGTCAAATAAAATAACTCCCTAAACTGCTCAGTTGTTTGTGTTTGGTCTTCAAAATAGCATCCGTTTCTTTCTCTCCACATACACCACACGATGCACCCCGGAATAAGGTCCCAGACAAGTCTGCTTTCCTTATCTCGAAACTTTCTCCTCCATGTCTTTAACATGTCCTCCATACGCCTCGACATCACCCATCCATATGTTGCAACACCAAAATATAATTCCACAATAAACGAGCAACATCGCAATGAAGAAATAAGTGATCAATCGTCTCCCCATCCCTCTTACACATATAACACAACTCTGTAACATAAAAACCCCTTCTACAAAGGTTATCCACCGTTAACACTTGTCCTCTGACCACCGTCCATAATAAAAATGCCACTCGTGGGGGTAGTTTACATTTTCAAACCATCTTCCAAGGGAATGAACTCTCTCCAACTCCCGATAGAGATCTAAAATAGCTGCGAACTGAAAAAATACCATCTCAGGTCAATCTCCACCTGTTACTATCATCATCTTCCGCCCTGATATGTGCCTCGTATAAAGATGTCAGAAACAACGCATAATCATCCAATTCCCAGTCTTGCAAACCCCGGCCAAAAACAACATTCCAACTCAAATTTCCATTATGAATATCCAAGACATCCTTCACCATGACAGACGGTTCCAACGCAATACTATACAAAGAAGGAAATCTCATCTTAAGCGGTTGGACATCACACCAGCAATCATCCCAAAAGCTGATTGTATTACCATTCCCCACAACAAATGTCAACCTATCCCTAAAATTGCTCCACCCTCGCCGAATATACCGCCACAAACTCACCCCATAAGGACCACGTCTCTCACCTGAACACAATCCCCCCTCCATAACACCATATTTTGCCCCTATAATAATTCTCCAAAAGCTCTCTATCTCCACTCCAAATCGCCACAACCACTTACCCAACAAGGCCTTATTAAACAGTACAAGACTTCTCAATCCGAGACCACCGAATCTAGTAGAAGAACAAACCGCATGCCAATTAACCAAGTGCAATTTCCTCTCATCTCTAATCCCCCCAAAGAAACTCCCTTTGGATCATCTCTAATCTTTTAGCTACTGCAACAGGAATAGGAAACAGTGACAAGAAATAAGTAGGAAGATTCGATAGAGTGGTCTTTATAAGAGTAAGACGGTCTCCCTTCAAAAGGTACATACGCTTCCACCCTACTAACCTCCTCTCCACCATTTCCACAATACCGTTCCAAATCTGTGTGCTTTTAAACGGTGCTCCTGGAGCAAGCCCGAGATATGACATAGGCAATTGTGCCACTCTACAATCCAATATCTCAGCCAACTCTTCCACGTTGTCGACCTCTCCCACTGTGATAGCCTCAGATTTTCCCAAATTTATTTTCAATCCAGAGACGGCTTCAAAGCATAGAAGTAAACGACGCAAGTTCCTGAATTGCTCAACGTCCGCATCACAGAAAATCAGCGTATCATCTGCAAATAGCAAATGAGAGACTTGCAACTGCTCAACAACAAAACCCCTTATCAAACTTTGCCCCACAGCCTTCTCAAGTATCCTACTAAAAGCTTCCATTACAATTACAAACAGCAATGGAGATAGAAGGTCCCTTGTCTCAATCCTCTACTACGAAAGTAGCCCTCCGGGGTGCCATTCACCATAACTGAGTATGAAACCGTAGAAATACAAAATTGAATCCACCGGCACCATTTCTTCCCAAAACCACATCTCCTGAGCATATACAAAACAAATCCCCAGCTAACGTGATCATATGCCTCCTAAATATCGAGTTTACATAACATCCCTGGAAACCCCAGTCGCAGTCTTGAGTCAATGCATTCGTTTGCTATAAGTACGGAATCCAAAATCTGGCGTCCTTTGACGAAGACATTCTAAAATTTGAACACCACCTTTCCCAGCACCTCCTTTAATCTATTCGCCAAAATCATCGCAATAATTTTGTAAACCCCACTCACTAAGCTAATAGGACGAAAGTCCTAAATATCAGTCGCGCCCGGTTTCTTGGGAATAAGAACAATAAATGTAGCATTAGCGCTTTATAAAGAATCTTCCACGCTGATAGAAGTAAAAAAGGACATCCACAATGTCAGATCGCACCACTTCCCTACAAGCCTTATAAAACGAAAAAGAGAATCCATCGGGTCCTGGGGCCTTATCGTCGTTCATGCTGAAAACCACCTCCTTAATTTCATCCTCCCCAACTGGTCTCTCTAACCACTTAGCATCCTCCTCATTAATAGTAGAAAAGTCGAGTCCATCCAATTCTGGCCTCCAGTCCAACTGCTCCCGATACAAAGTCTGGTAAAAGCTAACCATATGGGTCTCGATATCCTGTGGATCCTCATAAGTAACCCCATCAACCTCCAACATAGTGA
>CAIGRF010369296.1:0-13756 GCA_903798235.1 Fraxinus ornus | reverse complement strand
GAATGATCAATAGAAGATTCGTCATTCCTAAATAGCAAGAGATTTATGATCTACATTTTATTCAATTAAGTTAATAACGAAATCCTTGGGCAAAGTGTACTCATAATTCGAAAAAAAAAAAAGTTTTCAATTTACATTGACTTAATAGTGGAATGAAAGATATGATCATTGAGATTGACACATATCCATATCTCGTAATTGATGAGATCATATTGACGAAAGGATTATTGTTTCACGGTAAACGAACTAGTTTGATTTTGTCGTAGCACTTGACATTTTTCGTCACATGTATTGCCCCGACACTTTGAAATTAAAAGGGGTATTTTAATTTATCGATTTTGATTAGATCAAAATAATAATTCACATGATTAGACATTGTGATCGGGAATCTGATGGGTCACACATAAAAGGAGAACCAGAACAATGGATTCACCAATTAATTAATTAAACAAGTGTTGAACAATTAATTAATTGAATTGCTTGTTAATATACCTGCATTAATTAACTAGAATAATTAATTCATGGACCGAATTTAATTAATTTGATTAGTTAAATATTGGATCGGTTTAAGTTTAATAGACGGGCCAAGCCTACTTGGACTTATATTAATAAGTCATTAAGGTTTCAGAAAAACAGAACATAACACAGTTTATATTCTTGTTAGCACAAGAAAAGAGAAACCTAAATTATCTCATCCTTGTTCCGTGTATAGATTTCCATTGGACGCTGGACAATTAGACAGCTATAGATTGTAGATTGTGATTGTTCATGTTCCAAGATCAGCAAAAGAGTTTGTAAAATTTACAAAAATTTTATTTTCTAAACACAGTTTCTATCTAAACACAAAGCAGATCAATGGTGGGAATTGAAAAATAATTTATTTTCCAATATGCATGTTAAATAAATTCCCAACAATCTGCATATAGGAAACTTGGATTGGGAGAAGCAAAATCGACCATAGTATTACTTTAACTTGCAGATTGATCTATCAAAAAGCATCGACTTTCATTGAGAATGTGTTGGTATAGGTCAATAAATTCATCTTTCCAACTGATTTCATCGTTGGGATATGATGAGGATGTAAATATTTTCATAATTTTGGAAAAACCTTTGACTACTGGAAAGGCAATGATTGATGCTTATGACTAAAAGATGATTCTTTGAGTGGATAATAAACAAGTCATCTTCAATGTGTTCAAAGTTATTCAATACCCAATATCTTAAGATACTTACTACAAAATTGATGTTATTGACAAGCTTGTAAAAGATATTTTTTAGGCAGAACATCTATCTAATCTTTTTTATAGTCAGAATCAACTATATCAATATATACAAATATACATAAATTTGTCGTACAATTGGAGGAACACATACAATACTTCTTTAAAGAAAAAAATGGCACTATGAGTCCCTAGTGCAAGCTTGTCGAGACTCGTACCTTTGGTGGACGAGGATTTAGCTCTCACTTGTCATATACTTATTCGAGTGAGTCTATCGCTCTCTTAGTTAGCACTGTCAACGATATGACAGGGTCATTAGGTGGACCATAGCAAACATTCAGGGGGACTAGTCCAACTCTTTGTATGCAGAAAATCCTCATGAAGCATAATTAGAAAGCATCAGTGGAGGGGTAGCACAAATTGAATCCTACTTTGAAAGAAGTGGTTACACAAGAAGTTCTAGAGTTGCTAGATGCGGGTATATCTATCCTATCTTAGACAACTTATGGATGGCGAGTCCAATCTATGTGTGTCGGAAAAGGAGGAATTACAGTTGAAAATAAAGAGAACAATAAGTTTCTTCCAACAAGATTAGTAACCGGGTGGAGAGTTTTCATTGATAATTGGAAGCTAAACAATGGTGCATGAAAAGATCACTTCCAATTATCTTTGGTTGATAAGATGTTTGAATGGCTGGCAGTCACTCCTATTGTTGTTTCTTGGATGGATATTCGGGTTGCAACCAAATTTTAAATGCACCAGAAGATCAGGAGAAAACTACATTCCCATATCTTTACTTGACTTTTACCTTTAGGAGAATTTCCTTTTCTTTTTTTTTTTTTTAGGTTAAAGGAGGGCTATACCCTTTTTTTTTTTTAATATGTCCTCACTTATGGAGAAGGAATACCATGGTTATATGAAGAAATAATAAAAACAGTAAATGAGGAAGTACTACTTCTCTTACAATAAAAGTAAATGATCATGGACAAAAATAAGAATAAAAAATAAAAAATCATATTCTAATACTGGGAAGTCCATGTCTATCAATTTGAATGAGTCCCTAATAAGTCGTGGTAGGTCAGCTGCTCCATATATCCGATATCGCCAATGATCCCAACCTTCTGCAGCAAGATCATCTGCAACCTGATTCCCATCTCTGTTGATGCGAGAAACTGTGTATCTGTCGAATGATATGATGTATGTGATCTGTCTAAATATGTCCTGCATAGTCCATGGTTCTCCTCCTCTAGTGATGCAGTGAATAGCCACCACATAATTTGTCTCAATCCAAATGTCTAAAAGATCGAGTCCTCTAGCTAGTAAAATATCATCTAGAATAGCCATGAGCCCTGCCTATAATATCATGCATGAACAGTATGAATCTGAGAAAGCCCTAATACATTGACATGCGTGATCTCTAATGATGCCTCCCCCTCTCACAAAACCATCATTGATGCATTCATCAGTATTGATCTTGACAGATCCGACTGATGTATTGCACCACCAAACCAGAACGAGGGAAGATGAGTAATTGGGATCCAAAGCAATACCAAAGATGGGTGCAATTGTCAAATCCCCTCGCCAATGCACAGAACAATCTTCCCTTATGAAGAAAATCGTTCATACGATAAACCCTCCAAATGATACATCTGGCTTCCATGTGGATCCCCTTATGCTTTGCATCATTCCTCTCAGTTCAAAGAAACCAAAATATCAGTAGAGGAATAATAATGTGAATGTGTCCACAAAGAACATACTGTCCAAAATACCACCATTTCTAAAACCTCTTTCTCACTCCCTCTCTTGAACTCATATTAATCTGAAAAATATTCCCAAAATGTTGTCATACCCGATTGGAAATGCTACTGCTAGTGAAGATGTGACTGAAGTCTCAGTCTCAGAACAACACTCGCAACGAGAAGTCAATGGCATCCAATCCTTCTTTGAATAGCCACATATACTGGAATGAGGTCCTGTCATAGTCTCTAGTAAAAGAATGAGATAGTGACCGGCAGTATGGAGCTCGACAATAATCGATACAAATCATGACACAGACGTCCCATACATACGAGCTATCATTATATATCTTGCCAATAATGTGATCTGGGATATCTGTACATAAAGGTATAGCCCATATCTGTATCACCATAAAAGGAGGAAAAACCTATAATAAACGTCATATATCCCACCCAATGTCATCATAAAAATCATGCACCCTCACAAATGTGTGCTGCCGGTGTAGGAATAGGGATGCCAACGTGGTCTCCCCCATCCAACAACCATACCAAAAGAATATCTGATCTATCCCAAGGTGCCATGCAATGTGTGCCTNATGTCATCATAAAAATCATGCACCCTCACAAATGTGTGCTGCCGGTGTAGGAATAGGGATGCCAACGTGGTCTCCCCCATCCAACAACCATACCAAAAGAATATCTGATCTATCCCAAGGTGCCATGCAATGTGTGCCTCTATCCAAAGCCCAACTAATTTTAACATCTACCAGGTAAGAGAAACTAATTTGGAACTGTTGTAAGTGAAGTATGTGTCCCCATATAATATTTGCTTAGTAAAAACCGTACCCAAAGTGATCTCTGCTGCAGGTGTCTAAATTCGATCAAAATCTTCAAATGTTTGATTTGACTAATAGATGCCTGTCTGGGTAGTATAAGTCCCTTTTGTCCCTTTTTACCAACTGACCAGAAACCCCCTAATAATGTCCCAGACAATCAAGAATCCTCCTGATAGACTGTTTCTGTCCGTTGGTAAATATGATCATATCATTAGCAAATGAAAGGTATGATACAAGGGTAATACCTCCGTATCGATAACTCATGCTGGGATACTTCTGAAACCTCTGAGTGATCAAGCATGAAAATTAATCTGCAGCGATGATAAACAATGAAGGAGAAATGGGATCACCCTGTTTAAGTCCTCCTGAGGAAGGAAACAAATCACATGGGAAGCCATTTAGGAGTACAGAAAAATGACACTTTGAGGTGTACCGCCTGATCCTGTCGATCCAGATCTGATCAAATCCAAATGCCTCCAATACAGAATAAATGAAGCCACAATTCATGCGATCATATGCTTTAGCCAGGTCTAACTTCAGCAAAGTGTTATCATATCGCACTCTAGCATCCAAAGTATATTGAAACTCCCGAGCTAATAAGACATGGTCCCCAATCAGACTGCCAGGGATGAAACCACTATGTGGAGAAAAGATAATGAGCGGTAACAGAGTGTTCAACTGAGTGTTCAAAATTTTAGTAACAAGCTTATTGAACACAATACATAAACTGATGGGTCTGAAGTCAATCAATCTACAAGCACCGTCCCTTTTAGGGAGTAATACAATAGTAGTAGTAGCAAAACCCCGTGGAAGATGGCCACCATCAAAGAAGTCCAAGATTGCTCTGTATACGTGTCTGAATAATGTCCTAGCAATGTTGGGAAAATAGGGATGAGAAACCATCCGGGCCGTCAACACTGTCAGCATCTATACTGAAAAATTACCTCCCGTATCCATGAATCAAATGAGGGCAATTTAGTGTCAAATTATCATCCCCCGTCAAAAGCCTAGGGATGATATCAGAACGAATAGGGTCCAAAGGCTGTATAGGATCAGATAAAAGATATTGGTAGAATGAATTAGTCGAAGTCTGAATGTCAGTAGGAATAGTAAAAACTTTCCCTGCCTACGTCCTGATGGACTTGATATGTGATTTGATCTGGCGTCCCTGAACCATCGCGTGGAAATATCGAGTATTATGATCTTCCTCACATACCCAATGTGAACCGACTTTTTGTTTCCAAAATCCCTCATCTATAGATAAAGTCCGGCTCAAAACTACCTAAGCATGATGCAGTAAGTCACAATGCTCCGGTTGTAGGGTCTCTATCATATACAATCTCTGTCTTATCAACCCTATCCTCAACATCCTTCACCCTCTAGAAAACATTACCGAACACATGTCGATTCCACCAACGTAATCCATGTTTCAACCTATAGAACTTCTCCCAAAGAGCAACCATCCCCATAAGATGAATAGGAACTAACCACTTTTAAGAGATGAAGGCTGAAAAATCATGATACTTCATCCAAACTTTGAGGAATCTGAAAAGTTGGGTCCCAAATCATCATCGAAAACCTACTGAAGTAGTACAAGCGAATGATCAGATGAAGTTCGATTCAAGTACTTCAATGTAAGTTGTCGACAGAACTCTGAAGCTGAAGAATTGATAAGTACCATATCCAGTCTCTTTCTGACCCGTCCATTAGTCCAAATATACCAATTCCCAAGGAAACCAGCATCCTCTAAACCACAGTCTAACATCATATCAAAGAAAGCAGTAGTACTTCGATCACGAGTATTACGACCGGTGCACTCACCATCATATGTAATAACATTAAAGTCTTTCCCAACTAGCAAAGGGTCGTCCATATCGAGGAAAATGTGGTGAAGACTCGCCCACAAATCCATCATGTAGTAGTATCACATGAAGTATAAACTGGAGTCAAATAGATGGAACGCGCTAGTCTGGGATCTTCAACTCTAACGTAAAAGAACTGTGGATGATCATCAACAACAGTAACAGTGGTCCCCGCATTAAAAAAAAACAGATCTTGTTCGACTACTCATTCTGAACTACGGTGTCAAAGCGCAGATATAGTCGAATGTAATCAAATCCATGCTGAAGTAGAAAAGGTTCCAATATAACCAAAAGAAATTTCCTTTGGTTTATGAAACACACTTTCCATATTTTAGCTTTTCATTATAGCTATTTTATCTGACATGGTGGAGCATTACATTGAGGTACTTATGGATGATTTTTCAGTTTTTGGAGATTATTTTGACAATTTCTTGAAAAACCTATCTCAAGTGTTACAATGGTATAAGGAGACAAATCTCATGCTCAATTGGGAAAAATATCACTTCATGCTGAAGGAATGGATAGTTTTGGATCATCAAATTTACAATCAGAGTATCGAAGATGACCAAGCAAAATTATATGTGATTAAAAAACTGCAGCCACCAAGTTTATTTAAGTTATCAAAAGCTTTCTAGGACTTGCAGGCTTTTACATGAGGTTCATCAATGATTTTTCTAAAATTACAGAGCTATTTTGTAGCTTATTGGACAAGGATGTGTCAGTTCACTTTACTGATGAGCGTCTGCCTCCTTTTTAACACTTTGAAAGAAAAGTTGATGACTGCATTGGACTTGAACCTGCCATTTGGGCTTATTTCTAACGCTAGTCCTTATGTAAAGGCACGATTCTTGAACAACGCGGAGAGAAAATTTTACAAGTCAGCAAACAATTGACAAATGATCAAATCAATCTACGAATTGAGAACGAGACGCTAACAATAGTCTTTGACTTTGGCAAATTCAGTTCGTATCTTATAGGGTCAAAAGTAATTTTTTACACTAAGCATGCAGCATTGAGGTTGTTTTTGGGAGGAAAGATTCTATGCCCCAACTGATTCGATTGGTGTTATTACTACAAGAATTTGACGTTGAGATTCATGATAAAAGGTGGAAAAAAGATCAAGTAGCTGATCATTTATCGAGAGGCGAGCAAATAGAAGACGTAAATAAGGTGGCAATTAATGAATTATTTTTTGATGAGCAGACCATGCAAGTAGTGAAGATACTATGATAAAACATATTTATATCAAATAGGGGCAAATCATATCATCAGAAGATATATACCTGAAGTGACATGAAACCAATATTGGCATGGGTCCACGAATCAATTTACGGTGGTCACTACAATCCTACCAAAACATTTGCAAATGTGCTTCAATATGGTTTCTATAGGCCAATATTGTTTAAAGATGCTCATAGTTTTTGTAGGTCAAGTAACATATGTCAATGCGCTGATAATATATGAGCCCGACATGAGATGTAGTTGAATAACATATTGGAAGTGGAGGTTTTTTAACGTCTGGGGCACAGACTTTCTTACTCAAATTCGTGTATCATTGTAACAATGGATTATGGTCTATATTGTTGGAAATAAAGCCTTGCCAACAGATGGTGTGAAGGTGGTTGTAAGATTTATAAAGAAATGCATATTCAACATATATAGAGCACCTTGGGCTATTATTAGCATGATGGAATTTACTTCTGCAATTGTTTATTTAAGGCCTACACAAATATGGTATGCAACATCGGGTAGCCATTGTTTACTATTATCAAACAAGTGCACAGGTCTAAACTTCTAATAGATAGTTGAAAAAGATCTTGGACGTAACAATAAATTCACTACGAAAGGATTGATCCAAAAAGCTAGATGATGTACTATGGGCATACCACAAAGCTTTGAAGACACATATTGGAATGTCTCTACCTATTGGTGTTTGGAAAAGTCTGCAATATAGCACAAAGCCTATTGGGTACTCAAGCATTTGAATATGATTTTAGAGAAGGCTAGTGAAACAAGAATTTTGCAACTGCATGAACCAAAGGTGTTCATGTGGGACATATATGAAAATTATGTGATGAGTGTATTTCACTCATACTTTATACATCATCTAAAGTTGATATTTATCTAATTTCTACAAGTTTTAGAGTTTTTTAATGTGTGTTTTGATATTGTGATATATTTTGATTAAATTGAAGGAAATGAGCACAAGTTTATAAAATTGGAGAAAATGGCTAAATTGTAAGAGATTCAAAATTTGAGGACTAAAGTGCAAATACTCAAAAATCGTTTCGGACCTCACAATGAAGATTCGAGAGTGTTAGGAGTCATTTGGATGAATAAAGAAGTCAACGGGATGAAATATAGGCAAAGTATGATCACACATCAGTTTTTAACCGAAAAAATTATGCTTTGAATTTTCAATCTCATATTGAGACTCATTTTTAACATAGGAAACGTTCAAATTGGAATGATATCTAAAGCAAAGTTGTAATCATTTGAATTATCTTTCCAGTACATCTTGAATTACCTCAATCGGATATCAGGGAGCAAAAGTTATGATAAAATACAGAAAAATGCACAGTGCTGAATTTCCATCCGAAACTGGGCGCAGCAACGCCAGGATTGTGGCGTCGAGGTGCCGCTGGACAAGAACAAGGGTTTTGATTTTTTGGACTTTTTTCTTGGCCCAACATGACTATAACTCTTCCAAGACTTCAAAAGACTATAAATACAACATTTAAGACCTATTTCTAAGGGGAGAAAGGTTCAAGAGGCCATGGGGGAATTTTAACACAATTTTTCAAGAAGGTGAGGAAAAAAAATCAATAGATTCAAAAACAAGATAAGAAATTAAAAATCTACATTCTAATTTTTCTATTATCTTCCCTATGTCTTTTTATATGAATTTTAGTATTTTTATAGATTACATCATTAGCTAAATTCATTATCTAGGGATTGATTGTAGCCAAAAACTTGAGGATATGGATTGATTAATTTTAGTTATTTCTATTAAATTTTTCACATGTATTTATTTGTGTTATGATTTTAATACTTTCAATTAATTGACCATTAATTGAATGATTTGATACTAGTCAATTATGGTACTCAAGAGAGTGGAATTTAGGCATGATCATAAGAATAACACAACATATGAAATTATAGGTTTCGAGAGAAAATATAATTCCTTTGAAGCATGTTTCGTTTAAGAACGACAAACTTGATAAATTTTATATTTTAATTTGGAATAGAGATATTGGAATTGAAATATATGAATATTTTTTACTCGACACTCGAGAGAGAGAGAGAGAGAGAGAGAGAGAGAGAGAGAGAGAGAGAGAGTAAAATTACGTTAGTGTTCTTGCTTATAAACTTTGGACAATTGATTAGAAATAATTATATAATTGAGAATCATATTTGATAGTTACGTGAAATCATAACCCTAGACTTTCTCACTTGATTATTCTTCTAATTGGCATTTATTTGTTGAATTCGTCACCATATTAATTTAAAACCATTGATTATAACACTTATTCATCTAGATAAATAGAGACTATATAATTATAGTACTTAGTAGAAATTTGAATTACAATCCTTTTGAGTTCGACACTCTAATTCCATTATCATATTACAAAACTTGGTACCGTACGATATAAATCACGTTATAAAAAATGCGTGACATTATGCAATCTACAAAGAGCGTACAAAGTAGTGTCTTGATAAGAATATTTATTAAAGGTTGTTCAAATTCGGAGATCAATATCTTATCTAACTCCATGTTGAAGCTTTTTTCAAGTAAATTGTGGTTTAAGTCGTTAAGACATTTCATAATAGCAAAAGTATTTTCTTACGATATAGTTGAATTGTACCACCAGAAAAAGGAGAAATTTCAAAGTCAACGGCCAATGAGTGAAGCATTCTATGAAGGACTTCCCTACTACAAAGTCTACCGTTGGTATCTTTATTCCAGAGTGATCGTTGCACAACGTTGAGCTCGAGAATATAAACTGAATGCATAATGGGCGCCATCCCATTCTTCTAACCCTTAACTCTTTAATTTTCAATTGTTGAATTGCATATAGGCACTAGGACTGCATATTACACATAAACATCTTTCCCAAATATTAAAGAATCATTTTAAACCATACGATCACACGGATTAAGAAGCCTATAGTAGCGAGAAATACTCAGTCCCTAGCAAATTAGCCAAGGGACTAACCACATGATCGCATGGTTCAAGAAGTTCCCGTTTTAAAAAGGGTGAATTGATTAAATAGCCTAGTCAAACCTCGTATTTGGTTAAATAACACCATCCCAATGTTTATTGGTCAAATGGCCACCAATTATAAAATACAATAGATAAAAACAACGTCAAATGTCATAAAATATCCCCACTATTGGAAAAGATATTAAATTCTTATCAATTCAATTAAATTCCTCAATTCAATCACAACCAACTGTTTCCTTCTCTTTAGCTTTCGTGATTTCTACCATAAAATCACGTTCTTCATCATATTCTTCACCTATTTTGGGTATCTTTTGGACATTGAACAATAGTTTGGTTACCATATTATCTATATTGAAATTTCAATTGCATTTGAAGAAAGAAGAAATGCACTTTTACAAATCCCATCATGTACATTGTACTTTAATTATTGAATATAATATGGAATGATATTTTAGAACTTATTGTTTCTGCAACTATTGGATGATAACGATGCTCCAGCCGTTATCTACAGTGTAGAATGGCACTACATTTGTTATATTAAAAAGGGCATAACAACCATTATCTATTATGTATAATTTAAATGAGGGCTTAATAGCACAAAACGTTCATATGTTTGGCTTGTTGTGTGCAAAATGTCCTTATGTTTTAAATTTTTGCATTTTCACCCATATTTCCACGTTTCATTGCAGAAATCGTCCTTTTCCCCAATTTTTAATGTAAAATGACCAATCTACCCTACAATTTAAATAAAAACAAAAAAAATAGAAAAATAAATTGCAAATATACTCCCAAACTTTTTAAAAAGTGCAAATTAGTCCAAAAGCCTTATTAAAACATTCAAAAAGAAAAAGAAAGAAATTTTCTCTCTTCTCGCCTCCTCCTCCCTCTGCCTTCTCTCCCACCACCACCTCCACCGAATTGAATCACTACCTAGTGTGCAATTTTTGTTCAATTTATGTAAAACTCAAAAAGTCCACCACCCCCAATTTCTACTTCTAGTTAGGGTTTTGTTTTCTTCTCCTTCCTCCACCGAATTGAATCAATACCTAGTGTGAAATTTTTGTTCAATTTATGTAAAACTCAAAAAGTCCAACACCCCCAATTTCTACTTCTAGTTAGGGTTTTGTTTTCTTCTCCTCAAAATTACTACATCAATCCATCTTCTCTACAAATTTTCTCACGTAATTATAGAGATATACAATTTATAGGGTTTAAATCGTTTTTAGTTCAGAAAAACCAAGAAAACTTTAAACTTTTGGACTTCTACTACATGTTGGCCTCGTGTAGTCGTGTATGACTATGTTTTAACAGGCAATGCCTTTAATGGGATATGGCAAGTGCCTTTTGCATGGGAAAAAAGTTTAGTGTGGTGGTCTTTAAAAATCCGATTGGTTTATAAGTTGATGATTGAATGGTTGCTAACCCAAATGCTTATCAGAGCGTTCTGCGAATGAAGAAGTTTGATTTTCTGACTTGAGGATCTAGACACATGTAGATTATATATGCTCATTTGGTAGTATTACTAGTTTTTATAATTGCATCGAGATCAGCATATTTTGCTTTTCATCTTAAATCGTTTGTGGCCCATACGATGGTATGGACGTTTGGTGGTTCGGGTAGTGGTTGGTCGGAGTGTTTTGGCTTCAAAAGTGGCAGAGGGAGGAGAGAAAGAGAACCTTTTTAAAAAAATTTAATATTTTTATAATTTATTGGACTGATTTGCACTTTTTAAAAAGTTTGGGAGTATAATTGCAGTTTATTTTTCTATTTTTCTTTTCTTTCTTTTTTTATTTAAATTGTAGGGTATATTGGTCATTTTACATTAACAATTGGTGAAAATGACGTTTTTCGCAATGAAACGTGGATATAGGGATGAAAATGCAAAAATCTGAAATGTAAAGACGATTTGCACACAACAAGTCAAATGTAAAGACGTTTTGTACTATTAAGCCTTTAAATGAGTTTAACTTATTACTTTTTGGGGGCACGAATGAGGCGAGCAATTTATAATCATGTTCAAAAATAGAACAACACGAGCCGTTTTCTTAGAAACGTCAACTGTGTTGATATCTTCTATATTTGATTTGTTTCCAACACAATGACCTCATGCATTGGATCCCTAATGTACGTAAGATATGAAGGTTGATAACATGACAAAAAAGGATGAAATGATACAGATTATATAATATAAAGTTAATGAATGCACCAGTGTTTCTATTATTTTCATTAGAATATAAGTAATGAGAATATCTCTCAGCTTTTGTAAATGTCATTTCCATCTTACAATTTAAATAAGTTCAACTTATTATTTCTCGAGACACGGATAGAACGTGACTACTTATAATCATGTTCAAAAACAGAACGAAACAAGAGTTGTTTTCTTCTCAGTAACGTCACTTGTGTCATTCTGTTGATTTCTTCTATATTTTGATTTGTTTTCAATGCAACGACCTCAAACATTGAAATCACACAAATTATATATTATAGAGTATTGGAAAGCACAAGTGGTTCCATTGTTTTCATTAGAATATAAATAATGAGTATATCTCTCAACTCTTGTAAATGTCATGTCCATCTTACAAATAAGTTCAACATACCGTTTCTCGGGGCATGAATGGAGTGTGACTACTCATAATCATGTTTAAAAATATAATGATATAAGTATCTTTTTCTTCTCGGTCACTTGTGTTGTTTTGTTGATTTCTTCTATATTTTGATTTGTTTCCAATGCATTGGATACCTAGAGTACATGAGACAAAAATATTGATCACGTGACAAAAAATGGTTGGAATGACATAAATTATATGATAGAGTAGATGAAAGCAGAATTGGTTCTATTGTTTTCAATTAAATATAAGTAATGAGCATATCTATCAACTTTTGTAAATGTAATGTCCGTCTTATAATTTAAATAAGTTTAATTAAATGTTTCTCGTGGCACGAATGGGACGTGATTGCTATAATCGTTTTTTGCTTAGTAATGGCACATGTGTTCTTCTTTTAATTTCTCTTGTTTTTTGATAAATTATATACAAGGTTGTGACAAAGAATGATTGAAATAACATAAATTTTATAATATCGAGTTGGTGAAAGTACAAGTCATTCTCATATGTTTCTCCTATATCATTCTAGGGATACGAATGTGGCGTTACAACTCATATGTAAGTAACAATGGCACTTGTTCCATTCTCATAGACGTTTTCATATGAGTAATGACACATGTTCATTCTCATGGACACTTATGTTTACAAATATAACAACACTTGTGTCATTTTTTATAAACGTTTTCATTTCAGTGACGACATTGGTTCCGTTCTCATCAAAGCTTGTAACAAACATAACGACACTTGCATTGTTCTCATGTCCCTCTTATAATTTCGGTAACGACACATGTGTCATTATCATGGACGCTTCTATTTATAATAATGTCAAGGGCAACAACAAACGGAGAAGAAATGTACAACTACAGCGCAAACATTTAACTTAAAAAGACATCAACACTATAACTACACATACAATATTTAACTTAAATCGAACATGTACAAGTAAAAAATCAGCCTCCTGAAAAGTAAGGGCAAAAAGTAACTTTAAATATTTAACTAAATCAAGGATCAAAGTGCCATGCAAATATCTCAGTAGCTAAGTTCTTCCAATTGGACATATATTCTAGACAAATCTAATGTATATTGAATTGAGCTTATAAAATTCTATGTGCTTCACTATGAAGAACCTACATTCAAATCTACAAAATAATCACGACAAAAAAGTTTATATTGAAAATGACATATAAGAAAAAAGTGGAACATATTGGTGCTAAAATGTTAGATTGAATTGAGCTCACCCATTTATTTGTTTCGGACTACAACCCTCTGATAGT
>CAIGRF010369269.1:1833-11929 GCA_903798235.1 Fraxinus ornus | reverse complement strand
TGATTAACTAAAATTAGAGAATCGGGTCTAACATTGTATTTTGGTGATTTGTATTTCCGTGTTATTGTTGAGATATTAATAAAACGAAGGTTAAGCGAAGTCGTAAATTCCAACCTATTTGAAATCTAAAAATCCTACAGCTTTCGCAATTGTTAGTTTAAAGTTAATCATTTCCTTTTCAATTCTAATTTCAAAGAGTTTAATTGTGTGTCTTTATCGTTAAATTGAATCAATTCTCTTGTAATTGGAGAAACACTCTTCGAGGGATCGACTCGGACTCCAAAAAGCTCATTTTACTACTTGATCGCAACCCCGTGCACTTGTAGTGTATATTTTTAGCGAACAAATATCCTTAAATCATTAAATTTTGAATTATCCTTAATCAATGAATTAGAGAAGAAGTCAAATTGCCAATATGCTATGAGTTTTTAATCAATTTTAACCTCAAAGCGTTTTTAATTTATCATGTTGGGCTCAATTCAACAATGTGTACTCTATTTTTTTAATCAATTGTAATTGAATATATGTGTGTGTGTGTGTGTGCGCGCGCGCGCGCGCGCACGTGCGTACTTCTTTATCAACTTTTCTTATGACGTCCAAATGTAGGATTTTATCAACTTAATTACTTTGAGAAGTTATTTTCGGCACATGCAATTGTAACGGATAATAATGTTCTATGTAATCTACACACTTGAAAAATAATAGTCCATCATTTTAATATAGTCTAGCACATCAATCGTCTTTTATGTCTCTTCTAACAAATAAATTCTCAAGATTACAGCTTAAGAATTGAAAAAAATAAATCAAACTAACAATATTAGAATGTCTATCGTGCTTCAAAAATTCTTCAAACTAATCACACCAACACTTTAAAAAATTATCATCTTCTATCTTCATTTTTATTATAATCAAACAAAAATATAAAAATAAAAAATCATACTTTTTGAAATTGATGACCTTAACTTAAAATGAAGAAAGAGCATGATCAACTTATATAAGAAATAATCAACTCTAATAGCCGCATCAATAATTCACCAAATAGTTCTTGCCCTAAATCATTAAGGGGGAAAAAATAAAACTTCTACTTTAATTAGATTTACTAAGATGTCTACATAATTAAACTTTAAATAAATTTACAAACTAAACTAACCTAGTGTTTTTATTTTAATTAAAGAATAGTATGTCTGCTAATTGGACGGATTAATTGCCTTGATTGATTGTATTTGAACTTTATTTTATTTATAATTTTTTATGAACGATATGTAATAATTTTTTAGAGGCTCTCATAAAAGCAGGGCCTTAGACGATTGTCTAACATCTCTATAGTCAGGGCAACCACTGTTATGTGGCATGATTTCACAAGTCTACATAACCTTCATTTTCTAGATGACGCCTAGGTAGATACACATTTGGGTTGTAACCCAATTTTAAAGAATACTTATTAGATTAATGGTATTGAGTGTTGAGCCATTAAAGAACAAATTATGCCCTTGTTTGAACAAAATGAAAAATGATTTTTTTGGAAAATGTTTGGTTAAAAAATAAGGAATTTATTTCGAATTACGTGTAATGTTTTTTTATGGGAGAATGTGTAGTAGAAAATGAATTTTGAAAAAATAAGTTTTTGAAAAAATGGGGGCCAAACAATATTGCTTGGAGATATTTATATGAAAGTGTGATTGTACTAGAACACACACACAAAGGATTTATATCCCAAGAAGTTGCTTTGATGCTACTAACTTGCTTAGAGCAGCAAAAGTTTCAAGATTGGATAGCATAGAATGAGGCAAAAAACACAAAATGCATCCCCATAAGATCTAAATTCATAATTAATTGGGTAATGTCGTTTCTTGATTTTTTTTCATGTTTTCTTCTTTCTACTATACTAGGCTAGGTTAATCAGTGCTAGGTGAATGCTGAACCTTGTAATTTGATATTTTGATCTTTAGTTTTATATATTTGACACAAAATCACATTTTTGAATTATAGAATGATTATATGAATTAATTGCCTCCATAATTATAGTGCACGATAATTATGTGAGTTTAATTATTTATTTCTTGCATTCAAGAAAAGGGAAATAAATTCGACATATATAAATCATCATAAAGTCGATAGGGGATAGAAATATACTACTATGCCCTATGTGAATCTCTAAGTGTTCATAAAATCGCACACATTCCTGTATATTCGTATCCGTCGTAGAGATATGATCGGGTTGTATGCGATGGTAGGTCCAACATTACTCAAGATAGATTGTTGGATTGGATATGAGCATTAATTCATCATAATTGGATTTGTGTTGTCAAATTATAAACCTAGGGTTAGAAATAAAGGTTAGAAATAATTATTACTTGCGGATTCGTGATTCTATTGTGTCATTCATTCATATATTACATAGAACTTGTATTCAACCATAAATTGCATTTAATTTAGTAATTCACACCTGCATCATAGTTGATTTAATTCTAGTTTCGGTTAAGGTCGTAGTAAATAGAAATCAAATTAAATAAGTCTTTGTGGGAACGATACTCGAACTCAAAAAGTCCACTTTATTACTTGTCAACGATCCGTATACTTGCGGGAGTTCACATTCAAAATATATTTTCGCGTGACAAGAATCCTCAATCTATCGTAGTTGTTGACCCCGAAAAAAGATGATGATTGTGTGGACAACAGATGTCGAGCCCACTCCTGCAAAATCAAGCGAATTCTGATGCATTTTGGCCGAAAAACCGGTGAATAGCGACACTAGCATAAACACGGGAGATGCTCCAAGGCGGGAGACAAAAATGTTCGAGCTCTGACGGGTGAAACAAGGGTAATTGCACTAATAACAATCAATAATCAAGTGCAAATGGAAACCAAGTAAAAGATCAAACTAAAATATATGTGAGGACCAAAACTAGATGACATGTATAGAATTTTGCAAGGTCATTTATTATTGAGGGTTTAAAAGTTTAAAATCCCAGGATCCAAACCTTTTTCAGTTATAAAGAGGTTCTATTTGTTTTGGCCGATGTGACGGCTAAGAACTACGTGGTCTCATCTCCTTGTCTGAGTCTTTACATCACTGCATATCATACAATAAATACACTAACAATGGATCAGTCGCCCTATACAATATGCTGACACACCTGACACTCTTAATTACAAATGTTGCATCATTCATTTCCAAAGATTGCCTAAGGAAAGAGTAAGAGACAATTTTAGCTTCATGAGCTTTGGGTGAAATGAGGGCCTCGGTTGGAATAGGCTTTATATTGGTCCTCTGGGTGAATAACTTCGATTTCTTTTGATTTCTTTCTACAGTGCCTCGAATACATGCGCTTCAACCGTTAGGCACTGCTCCGACATAAAAGCTTCGCCCATCAATGTGATTTCTTTACTTTTGACCAGTTAGGTCTTTGTTGATTTTCCTACCTACGTGGATTGCTACATGACACTTTAACTTGAGCCTCGGAGGTGAGGCGTAACAATAGTCCCCTAAGTTTAGACATGATTATTTATGTAAAGCATGGACTTGTATAAAAAATTTGTTGGGAGAGGTATTTACCATATCACAATTTTTATACTTAGAGTTTAAATGTACATGACTTTTGTGAACTGCCTGCTAGTGTTGTCCAAAGTTGTAACTTCAATATATTTATCTCTTCACAGTGATCCTGAAGAATGTCAACGAAGCGAATCAAGTATGAGGCTGTATTGTCCAAAGTGCCTTTGCGTACCCGAAGCCTTATCCGAACTGGTTGGTGAGAAGTAGCTCTAGCCCTTTCTAGGTTTTCAACTTGCTAATTACGAGGAGACTGATTTTTTTAAAACATTTGAGGGAGACGAGGCATCCTGAATTATTGAGCCCAAATGATTTTTCATCATCTTTGTACATTTCCATGAAAAAAAACAGTTGAAGAAGTTCAACTTGCTATGCACGCAATCGTCACCGCATTAATATGCAATGATGGCTATTTTGCACACGTCTTATAAAGTACAGGTGCATGAGGTAGACGCTCTGATCTAGATCGTATGATAAAGTGGCTGATGCATTGAGTGGTCTTGATTGAAACCATAAATGAACGATTGGATGATCCGGATCGACATCCAACGGCAAGAATTTTAAAGCTTCTGCCTATAAAAGGGGATATTCATGGCAAAAAATCACTTTTGCCTTTAACGCATTCCCATTTGAATTTCTCAAAATCTCTAAGTTTTTTTCCCCTACTTTTCTATTCTGCACTTTTCACTTTCCGGCTATATTTCACCATTCCCTAATCCAACTCGTAAGTATCTTAAACTTTTAACTTTTAAATCTAAATCAATGGCATCTCAAAACTCTTCTGGGAGAATGTTGACACTAGTGAGGTAGCGGCTGAAATAGGAGTTGAGATTACTAGCATGATAGACCTTGTCCGAGCCATTCAGGTTGGACAAAGTGTACTACCTCTTGGACGGGTAGGAGAGACAATGAGATAGCCAGGGGGATAGCTAAAATCCCATCTTTTGTAAATTCGACTCACCTAGCCAACTTTAGAGAAAAATACCAGATCCCATATAACATAGAACTCCTTTCTCCCACTCCTGATGAACGAACCTGCTTTTCGAGGCATGGCTACATCGCCATCAGCGAGTTCCTCCTAAAGGCTAGGCTTCACCTATCCTTTTTAGAACCGTACTTAGGTTGTACAAGTTGGCCCCCATCCAGCTCATCCCCAACGCTTGGGCCCAACTAGTGGGAACCTACTTCCTCTAGAAGAAAACTTCCCTTGGAAAGGACATGCCTCTCCACGTTTTTCAAACCATCTTCCAACCCCAGGTCCTAGGTAAAGAGGATTCAAAAGGGTGGTACTCCCTCTGTCCATGGGGGCCACATTCTCCCTTTCCCCTGGGCCTTCCTTCCTCCATCAAAGGATGGAAAAAAGACATGGTTCTGGGTAAGAGAGAAGTGGTAGGAATGAGAGGGTGATACCGTCCCTCACGTGAAAGCTCCAACCTTTTATTCTGAAACCCGTGAGTGTTATTTTTGCCTTTTGATTTCTTTGAATAGGTAAATCTGATGTTAACATTTTTCTATTACTTTGCAAGATCGGTCGAACGTTTTGAGTTAAGCGATTGTGATTGGGAGACCTTGACAGACATTTACCATCGACCCTCTTCCTTTCGCGACTTTGATCGTTTCAAGGAGATTTTTTAAAAAAATTTGCTTAATGGCTAAGCGAGGTACTGTTTTCCTCTTCTCAAACTTCATTCTATATGTACTTAACTGCATCAACTTTGTTGTTTTACTTTGTAGAAAGTTTTGAGAAACGGAGGCACCCCACTCCAGACATGGCCACTATGCCACCTCCACCTTTGGTAGAAATGGGTCTAAAGCCCTCATCTATCATGACTAAGTAGGTGATGGACCAAGTTGAGAAGGTCTACCGAGAGGCTGGCAACCAAGAAGAGGGATGACCTCCCCTAAAGGACAAGGGGAAGAAAATCGTTGAAGAGGTCCCTAAGAAGAAATACTGATTTTCCCCATTAAGGTGGGTGGTTCGAAAGACGTCCCTCCTCCTCGCTCTGATGTCCTTGTCGTGGAGACATTGTTAGAAGCATCCATAGCTACGATCTTTGGGGGATAAAAAAGGCTAGCTACCTTGGAGCCCCAAAGGTAGGAGTCTTCCAAGAAAGCGAGGTCTACAACCGACTCCACCACTTCTGAGGCTCTTCAACGAACGAGCAGGCATTTTTATTAATTTTAACTTGCACAAAAAATTTAATTTTTTTTAGACTCCGAACTTTGTTTCCTAAACAAGGGGTTGAGAAGCTCGCCCATGTTGAGGCTTCCTTAAAAAATTTTGTCATTTAAGGGCATGTGCAACACTTCGCAAGTGCAAAGGTGGTCCATTTTAGGATCCAACTCCTCATCGAGGTGCCCATGCGTCTCTTCATAGGGACGGATCATCTGTGAAGAACTTCTCCCATGACTTTTGTCTCTTGGGAGGTAGTTTAATGCACAAATAATTTGATAAAAGTCAATTTCATTAGATTAAAAACTGTACAAATTGGATATTTACATCATTACTAATAGTATTTCCGTAGATGCTCTGCATTCCATTGATGAGGTTGTGCCGTTCCATACATATTTTCAATTTTATAGGTTCCAGGCCAAACCTCTTCCTTAATACAGTAGGGGCCTTCCCATTTGGGACCAAAGGTTCCTGCACCATGTTCTTTAGAAGATAAAGATACCCTTCGGAGCACCAACTCATTCAAGTAAAATGACTTCTTCTGTACTTTAGAATTGTAGTATCTAGTCATTTTCCACTGATAAATAGCCAATTTTGCTTGGGAATCATCCCTTCTTTCTTCAAGGAGGTCCAATTCACATCTCCTTGTCTCGTCATTAGATATTTCATTGAAATGAATTGGACAAGGGGACGGCAACCTACTTCAACTGGGCTCATTGCCTTGGTCCTGTAAGTCATAGAGAACGGAGTTTCTCCTGTAGCAGTTCTACTTGTAGTTTATATAACCCAAAGGACTTGAGGAAGTTCAATGACCCAGGACCCTTTTGTAGTATCTAGTTTTCTTTTCAATGTGTACTTGATTGTTTTGTTGACAACCTCCACCTACCCAATTGCCTAGGGATGATATGGGAAGGGAAGTGTTTCTTAATGCCCAGCTCCTCGCACAAGCTTCTGACCTTTTTGTTATCGAACAGCTGACCATTGTCCGATACAATTAAATGGGAACTTTCGAATCTACAAATGATATTTTTCTAGAGGAACTTGGAAGTATTGGCTTTAGTAATTTTAGCAAGAGCTCGACTTCTACCCATTTGGTGAAATGATTGGCGACAATTGCAAAGCTAGAGTTTCCTCTTCCTTTGGGAAGAGGACTTATAAGGTCAATCCCCTATTTAGTATTGGCTAGGGGCTGGAGACAACACTTAGCTCTTGGGAAGGTTGCCTCTGAATTATTGCAAAGTGTAACACTTGTCACCTTTTTTGACGAATTATTGTGTATCCCTTTTCAAGGTTGGGCAATAAAATCCTTGTCTCAACACTTTCTATGCCAATGGCCATCCTCCATGTGATTGCCACTTATCCCTTCATGAATCTCTCGGAGCACATAGTTGGCTTGTTCTCCATCTATGCATCAAAGCAAAGGCAAGAAGAATCCTCATTAATACAACACATTGTCTTAGAAGACGAAGTGAGGGGCTTATCTTTTGAGCTTTTGTGCCTCCTCTTTTTCAGAGGGTAATGTCTGGTCCTTGAGAAAAGATATGATTGGCTTCATCCATAATGGAGTGTCTTCAACCCACATTATCTCTTCACCAGTAGTGAAGAGGGTCTAGAAAGATGCTCTATGGGTACTATAGCGAGCAATTCAGAATCTTTACTGCTAGCCAACTTTGAAAGGGCATTGTTATGAGCATTTTCTGTGCGTGGTATTTGTACCAACTCAGATCTTTCGAAAGCAGAAATTCCATAACTAGTTTCAAGTATATGACCATAGACTTGTCTCTCGCTAAAAAATTGCCATAAACCTAGCTTACTACCAACTGAGAGTCACTACTGATTACGAGCCTCTTTGCCTGCATTTTCCTATCTAGTCTAAGGCCTGCAAGGAGAGCCTCACATTCTGCTTCGTTATTAGTAGCTTTAAAGCCAAACTTTATAGCATAGGTAAGCTTATGTCCTTCCGAACTGACAAGAACTACTCCTAATCCTGACCTGGTGTCCCCTACGATCCGTCGACAAAAAGGCTCCATGTAGGAGGTTCGGCAGGTTCCATCACCTCTTCCATTTTTGGAATAGAAGTGAACTCTGCTACAAAATTTACTAAGGCTTGTCCCTTTATAGCAGCCATTGGCTTGAACACAATATCAAACTCACTGCACTTCAATAAACTTCATGAAGCGTCAGACTTCTGTAGCACTTGCTTCAGGGGAACGTTAGTTAGCACCTAAATAGTATGGGCCTGGAAATATGGCCTTAATTTCCATGAGATTGTCACCAAGAAGAGTGCTAGCTTCTAAATGTCTGTATAGCGAGCTTCGACCGTCAATAGTGCTTTGCTTACATGATAAACAGGCACCTGGTGATCATTTTCTTCCTTTATCAAAATAGAACTGATTGCTTCGGGGGTACTGCCAAATACAGTTGTAGTGGTTCGCTGGACATTAGTTTGGAAAGGAAAGGAGCCTGTCTCAAGTGGTTTTACAGTTCTATAGGGCTATTTCACATTCCTCAGTCCACTGGAACTTATTTCTCCCCTTTAGAATTTTAAAGAAAGGTAGGCACTTATCTGTGGCCTTAGAAACGAAATGATTCAATGTGGTTACACGATCGCATATGCCATTGAGAAAAGAGTTTCTCCAGTTTGAGTTCAGCTTGTAGTTCAGATTACTTACAACACCTACATCATTTCATCCACCCGGCCCCTTTGGACACGTCGAGCTTCCTCTTCAAAGTATGCTTTATTCTCTTATTCACAGTTTCGACTTGTCCATTATCCTGGGGATGGTGAGGGATGGAGAAGTATTTCTTGATTCCAAGTTCTTCACACAAGTCCCTGACCTTTTTGTTATCAAACCACCTACCATTATCCGAAACAACTGAATGGGAAATTCCAAATCGGCATATGATGTTCTTCCACAAGAATTTGGAAGTGTTATCTTCCGTGATCTTAGCCAAAGGTTCGGCTTCAACCCATTCCGTAAAGTAGTCTATTATGGCGATGGCAAAACTTGTGCTCCCTCGGCCCTTGGGAAGAGGGCCTATGATGTCTCACCCCGTTTGGTGAAGGGCCAGGGGCTGAATACGGTAGCCAATTCTTGGGAAGGTTGTCTTTAGATAGGGGAAAAACGTTGACATTTGTCACATATTCGTACAAATTGAACGTTGTCCTTTTTCAAGGTTGGCCAATAGTATCCCTGCCTCAGTACTTTTCGTGCCATCATATGTCCTCTCGAGTGATTATCACAGATGCCTTTGTGAATCTCGTGGACTATATAGGTGGCCTCATCCCCTCCTACGCACCAAAGAAGGGGGGGAGAGGAAAACCTTCGCTTATACAGAATATCATCTATAAGAAAAAATCGTGCGGACCTTCTCCTTTGCTTGTAAGCCTTTTCTTTGTTGTCAGAAGGACCTGGTTTTTGAGATAAGCCAAAATAGGTTGCATCTATATGGAAGTTCCTTCCACTTACATCACTTCCTCTGCAGAGATGTAAGGTTTTAGAAGGTTCTCAATGCGTGGATTTGTGTTAACTCATATTTTTCAACGGAATGAAGCAAGTCCATCACTAACCAAAGGTACGCGGCCATGCCCTTATCCGTGGCTATGAAGTTGCCATTTACCTAGCCAACGATAAGTTGGGAGTCACTATTGAAGAGTAATCTCCTTACTTGCATTTCTTTCGCTAGTATGAGGCCGGTAAGCAGTACCTCATATTCGGCTGCATTGTTAGTGGTCTTGAATCCAAACTGTACTGCACAATTTAATTTATGGCCTTTGGAGTACTTGTCGGAGCAGAAAATTGGTCAACACGTGTATAGTGTGGGCTTGGAAATAGGGTCTCAACTTTCTTGACGCGATAATCAAAGCCAAGGCTAACCTCTCCATGTCCGGGTATAGAGTTTCAGGTGGCAGTACTGCCTTGCTAATGTAGTAAATCGGTAGCTGGGTATGCCCTCTTCCCTGATAAGCATAATACTAATGGCCTTAGTATAAATAGCCAGGTAGAATCATAGGGCTTGTACAAACTTGGGTTTCGAGAGAAGATAGGGGCCTGTCCTAGGTGCTTTTTAAGCTCCTGGAAAGCTTTTTCACACTCCTCTATCCATTGGAACTTCTTCCCTCCCTTTAAAACCTTGAAGAATGAGAGACATGTGTTGGTGGCTTTCGAGATGAAATGACTTTGAACGGACACGCCCAGTTAAGCTTTGTACCTTTTTCGATTTTTGAGGAGACCTCATCTCGATCAAGGCCTGTATTTTCTCGAGATCTGCCTCTATGTCTCCTTGGTTGACCATATGTGATACCCCGAACTTTACGTTACATATAATATGATTCATGCATGTTGTTTACAATGTCATTTGCATCCATT
>CAIGRF010369261.1:0-19295 GCA_903798235.1 Fraxinus ornus | reverse complement strand
GGTAGAGTGATAGACAATAAAAAAGATAAAGATGGAAAAATGTCTGGAAGTCGGCATTTGTTTGGCTGTATAGTTAGCATTTTCCCCCACCACAATAGATTCGATAACTAGATACCCAAAGAAGAACTTTGATTTCCTGAGTCAGTCATGGCAAATACATCAAAAGATGTACAAACTATGAAGTCCAATGCCGCCAGCTACAATAGGAATTCGGCTTATAAAATATTAAACAAACCCCTCATGCCACTATCTAGAATCTGCTCATCATTTAAATTACCAATAATAACAGCATAAATCAATGTNAATAATAACAGCAAAAATCAATGTAGAAGGTAAGAAACTTGAGTTGGGTAAGCATAAGTTAGTTTTTTGTCCCCTGACAAGTACAGAACTTATGGACCTACCAATTGGTATTAATGAGGAGAGTGATGCTTTTATTTTTAGAACACGTCCTTGTATTTTTTAGTCAAATACGTTGAAGAGAAGATTAAGCAGTAATATTTCTCAACACACAGAAAGAGACATTTATCTAATAATAAGAATCATTAATTCCATGAGCAAGCAATATATATTGATTCCATTTAATACCATTTACACAACTTGTAGAAATATATGACCTACTTAAAAAAAATCTATTAACATAATAACCCCTTTAATTACGTGGAGTAAAATTATATTTTATTTGTACGTTTGATGTCACAAAATGCCTTCCTAAAACTCATGAGAAAATAAAATACATTCATCATTTGCGGATATGAGCATTCATCGGAGAAAGTCATCTTGGATATCAAAAAGTAAATTGTATCAACTTATCAATTTCACAATTGCAACATAATTTTGAGAAAAATGGCAAGGTTGTACTTGGAATGACCTCATTATGTTAAACCTTAGGCAAAATTCTTCCTGAGTAAAAAAAAGCTTCCACTTGAGGAAAATGAGTAATTCTCTTGTAATACAACATATATTCCAATTAACTTAGGGATCTTCAACATGATAATGTCCCTAAATTAAAATCATACAAAATCTGTCACATAGCTCAAGGATACACGATGTAGAAAAAGTGGAAGAAAATTAAATATTTATGAGTACCTCTGAATTTTAGTATTGACTTTCAAATGGTATTAAAGGCAACTCCAAGATTGTGTGTGTTGAGATAAAAAAATAAATGAAGGGTAATTGATTTTTTATATAGTCGGAAAAAATAATAAAAGTTAATGGAGTGATTGCTATCAAAAAGTCAAAAGATTGATCATACAATAATTTATTTACAAGAAAAATACACGTGAAAGTTGAATATCAAATATATGCACACGTCTTACAAACCTTTCCAAACCATCGAGAAGTAGAGAAATATAACAATGGACTTGATCCTTTTACCACGAATTTCAGAAAAGCATAATCCAAGTTAATTAATATTCTAATTTTCGATTTAGTTACATTCCCGTCTTTCATTTTCTTTATTCAAATATAATAACCAAACTAACTAAAGTTTAAATTCTAATTTCTATAACTGGTTTTTGAGCTTGCCACATACACCAAAATGGAACCAATATTTCATTTAAACATCCAAACAGAAGGTTCAAAAGGACAAACACATAGCCCCAAAACCCCCTAATTCTATGACAGCATTTCCTTATCACTCGTGGACTTAAATAACTCACCCAATCGAAGATTAAAAAACGCATATATGATTTCAACAACTGTAGGGTTTTTGGATTTTAAGAAAAGAAGAAGCGAACACGACAACATTGATTGAAATTTGGGAGACATGGTTCCAATCATATGAAGAAATGAAGAAGCTCCAAAGAAAAATTGTTCACCAAAGGGAATACAGGATGATAGAATCGTAGAGAAGAACAAAAGGTGAAAATAATCTGTGATTTTGTTACCTATGGTTTGATTTCAAATGGGCAGTAAGAACAACGATGGAGAGAAAGTGAAAGGGTATCCGAGAAGTAGAGAGAGAAAATAAAAGAGGGAAAATAAGATATAAGAAAATCCACATAGAAAAGACATGCGAAATTAAACAACAATTAGTAAAGAGAGAAGAAGAAAGGACGAGTCTTGAATGGTTGTGTAAAGACAAGAGTAAAGAGGTATGGGAGGTTGTGTGGAGAAACCTTGACCTGTGAGAAGAAAACTACGTAGTGCTTGAGGGGAAAAAATGAAAAAGGTAAAATTAGTATACATAATATCAACATGACACAAAAATGATGCCTTATGAATAGTAACAAACTTTTCTCTTTTATATATCGTAGGGATATATTCTTCACAAATCACTATTTCAAAACACATTTTTCCTAAAATTTGATTTTAATGGAGCCTAAACAAGGATTAAATTTCTCAAAAAATGAAATTATGTGATTTTCTTATTTGCTAGAGCATATAGTTCTTTGTTAGTGAATGATTTTCAACTTCATCTTCTTCCTTTTCTTCAAAAGAATCAATACCTAGTAAATAATGCAAGAAATAGATCTATTAGGTAATAACTAACACATTATTGTAGCCCGATAGAGAGGTACTCAAGAAAGTTACATAAGTGAATTTATATAACTCACATAAAATTGGACTAATACAGCAATGGAAAGAAATCATCACGAGAAATTTATGAAGATAGAATTAGATCTCAACAAGAAAATTAGTGTTTCATTACAAATTATAAGTTTCATATTGGGTGCAGTATGATTACTGTAAATAATAATCAAAGATTCATTTATAAATCGCCATTTATTTAAAAGAATCCTATCGAAATCTTTTTCAAATATAAGAGTTACTATCTTCTCATGAATTTGAGATTTACACAAGATTTCTTTATATTATTATTATTATAAAGAATAACAACTAGTGGGTCAATCTCGTAAATGTGACAGAGAACGTAAAATATTATAGATAAGAAAGTGGAAGATGAAAAAGATGTATGGTAGTTTGTGTGCTTAGCCGGTCATGGGCCATTCATAGATACCAAACATGGTCTAGTAATCAACCAATGTTATAGATGATGTTGGAAAATGGGTTATGCGTCATCGATGTGGACTAGGGATGACAACGGAGCGGGTATGGGACATGCTCATTCTCATCCCTGTCCCGTCGGGTATTTTTGTTACCTTATCTCATCTCTATACCCAATTAAAGCGGGAAGGGACGAGGCGTGATCGGGGCGGGGCGGGTCTCCTGCTCCATTTATCGCCCAATTTATTTTTTCTTTTTATTTTTTATTTATTTTTTATGTCATTATTTAGTAAATATTATTATTTTTTTACTAATTTGTTAAAAACAACTTATATTCTCTTTAAAAATTATGATAAATTTATTATTTTTGTTCGATAAAAAACTTAAATTTGAAATTAACTTTAAACGGGTTGGAGACTATATTTTCAGTACCCGTCGTACCCACTTCGGGGTAATAACTATCGCCTCGTCCCCGCCCCGTTTACCAAGTTAGGCAGGTAATCCTCGCCCCATTTAGGACAGGGCCTCACAGGTATCGGGTTGAACGGATTTTTTTGTCATCCCTAATATGGCCTGATATGATCCACAATACATTTTAGAATTAAGCTTCTTTCATGATTATTTTGATTGGGATAGTTTGCGTGTAATTCTTGCGAAAGAGATCTTTGGCTTGCAAAGCGTTTGATGAAATGCTCACACTCATTTTGTTTGCTGTTGGGCACCTCCAATTTCTTTGCCTGGGTAACAATGTTAAGGCGTTCGCAAAATATTGTACTCAATAATGATTCACTCAACCTATCCGCCAAAATACCCACAACAAAAAACTAGAATGTTTAAAAAGAAAATTTATTTATACAAATTATATTAGAGCGGACACGATCCAGTTTGGTTCTAAAGAAAATCGAATCGAACCCCGAACTTTTGGGTATTTAGTAAGTAGAACAGTCAAGTTCAAATTTAATTATGGAACAGTTCGATTTCGGTTTCATTCGGTTCTCGAGTTCCGTACCATAATTAATTTTTTTAATATTTACAATCATGCTACATTAATTTAATTAACGACATGTTCAATTTTAGCTCTTATAAAATAACGAGTTCAATCCCGTGATATCGTCTCTTTTTGTTAAGTACTTCATAGATTTGAATATTAAAATTACAGAAATATGAAGATAATGAGCTCACAATAATGAAGAGAGGCACTACCGAAATCCCAATTCGATTTTTCCAGAACGGCACAATAGTAGAATAAAGAAATTTTGATAAAATTTAGGTCAATTTGATTAAGTTGGGCTTGAACTTGATATTAGAAAAAAAAAAAAAAAAAAAAACATATTTTGGGTTCGAGTTTGATTAATTAGTTATCAAATTATTTAGAAAAAATATAATTTGACTTATTTAAAATAAAAAGAAATTAGGGAGATTCCGTTTTTATTTAATTTTTTTTTATCTAAAATTGAAAATCGAACCAAATTCGTCCATTCTCGATTCAAATATTCGTTCGAATATAATTTAAGAAAAATCGCTCGATTCGATTCGATTCGAGAATTTGTCGAACCCTAAATTATATACCCTTCAATGGGTGCTCGTCTAGAACACGCATATGTAGTTATGACACGTCTGCATAATTCATGAGTAAGCCTTAACAAAAAAAAAAAATTAAAAAATAAAAATAAAAAGAGAAGAAACGTTTCAAAAAATTTTATTTAAGAAAACTATATGTTTTTTTTTTTACCCAAAAAAATAAAAATAAATAGAGAATACATGAGGGGAGAGCAAAAAGAGAAATGTAATGCTCTTAACAAAGAAGAAAAATAAGAGAAACAGACACAACTATCCATAATCTCTTTACTTACCTCTGACGATGCAATTCATCGTACCCTCGATTTCTCCGAATCTATAAGCTCAAATCTGGTATGTAACGATCATGTAATAAATCTTTGGTTTATTAGTAATCTGAAAACGATCCCATTCTTTTGTTAGATCTCTAAAAAATGATCAAAGATTAAATCTTTTAGGACTTTTCCATGCGGGCCTTTGTTAATTTTGGTTATACCGATCTGAGGATTGGTTTTGATTGGAAATTTAGTGAATTATTGCAATTTTTCATTTTTCGTTAAAAAAATAAAAATAAAATTTCTGGTCTTTTGTTTATGTTGATGATTAATTTTTGGATTTTAATGCAGCAAACTTTGGATGATTTGCATTGAAATCGGAAGTTAGTGAGTATGCTTGATTAATCTGATTGTTTGATTTTGTGTATCTCCTTGATTTGGATTCGTTGTTAAATTAATTAAGATTGATTGAGCTGGCTTAGAAATGAAATAGCAATGGTATAATTGTTTTTATTGCTCTTCTTTTTTGGCATTTTTAAGGATGAAAATGGAGTTAAAATCTTGTTCGGGATATTGTCCAATCGCCTAATATATAAGATTCTTGAAGTGTTGGCAATCTTCTATTTTGCAGATGAAAATGGCGTCAATGGCGGTGAAGGATTGTAGTTATAGTTCCAGTAAAATTCCAGTTATGACAGTGGAAGAAAAAGGAAGTAGGAACAAGAGAAAATTCCGAGCAGATCCGCCTCTAGCAGACCCTAATAAGATCTTCCCTTCACCTCCAAATGAATGCACAAGTTTCGAATTCTCAGCTGCAAAGTTGGAGATTCCCCCAAGTCGTGGGCATGCAAACAGTTGTGACATGTGTTGCATGACCTGTGATAAATCTGATGCTTTGAAACTTGATCTAAGATTGTCATGTGCGGTGGAAACATTGGAAGTGTGGCCAAGACAACCTCAAGAGGAGACGGAAACAGCATCGAATGAGTACAATGGTGCTGACTGGAGTAATCTTACAGAATCCCAGCTAGAGGAACTTGTTTTGAGTGATTTGGATGCAATTTTCAAGAGTGCAATTAAGAAAATAATTGCTAGCGGTTACAGTGAAGAAATTTCTACGAAGGCTGTTTTGAGATCTGGCCTTTGCTACGGGTGCAAGGACACTGCATCAAATATTGTGGATAATACTTTAGCATTTCTTAGAAGTGGCCGAGATATTGATTCCTCAAGGGAGCATTGTTTTGAGGATTTGCAGCAGATGGAGAAGTATATATTGGCCGAGTTGGTTTGTCTTCTAAAAGAGGTTAGACCTTTTTTCAGCACAGGGGACGCAATGTGGTGCTTGTTGATATGTGATATGAATGTGTCACGTGCTTGTGCTATGGATAGTGGTTCTTTGGGTAGTTTTCTCCGCGAAGTGGCTGAGATTGAAAATTCCTCCGATTCTGTGAAACCTCAGTTGAGAACGGAACCCAAAAGTTCTGAATCTAGTACTCCAATTATCCATGCATCAAACCCTTCAATTGCTTGCACTTGGAATTCTCCGTCTGAACCACCTAATACAGTTTCAACTCATGGTGGACATATATGTCAATCTGAAGCACCAGCTACAGCAGATTTTACAAACTTGAAACTAGAAACTTCATTCATTCCTAATGGGCTAGGCCAAATCAAAGTGTGTCAAGACCCTATATCTAATACTAACGACAAACTCTTTAGTGTTGCAGGAATACCCCGCCCCTCAGTTGCCGAGGAGAAGTTTGTGGGTAGTAGAAAAGTTTCTGGAATAACCAAAAGGGAATACATATTACGTCAGAAATCCATGCACTTGGAGAAACATTATCGTACACATGGTTCTAAAGGGGCGTCTAGAGCTAGAAAACCGAGCAGCTTCGGTGGTTTTGTCTTGGATGAGAAACGTAAGGCTATAGCAGATTTCACAGGTGTGAATGTTAAGAATCCCTCGTTCAAGGCTAGTGAGACAGTTTGCTTTGATGTGCCTCAAAACAATGTCAATTATAATCTTCCAACAAGCACTGAATTCACTTCAATGCCAACATTTAGCTTGGAAGGTGCTAACGGCAGTTTATCATTGGTTAAATCAAGTCTCTTATCTTCATCGCCTGTGGTGCCGGTCAATCCTCTACCTTCACTACCTGTTACTGATACCGAGCTTTCTCTCTCCTTGACTGCCAATGGTGATTCCAATTCAATTTCCGTTAGCTATGATGTCGAGACTGTCAGTTGTAGTTATGCTGGTGTGTCAATTGATAAGTCTCTTGAGCAGTGGGTGCCACTGTACAAGAAGGATGTAATGATTCTGAAGCTTGTTCAAAGAGTGCGGGAATCGCAAAATCAGCTCCATGAGTGGACAGAATGGGCAAATCAGAAGGTCATGCAGGCTGCTAGCAGACTGAGCCAGGATAAAGCCGAGCTCAAGACACTTAGGCAAGAGAGAGAAGAAGTCGAGCTTCTGAAGAAAGAGAAGCAAACATTGGAGGAAAACACAATGAAAAAGCTTTCGGAGATGGAGAATGCCATGGTCAAGGGTAGTGGACAGGTAGAGCGAGCTAATTTTGCTGTTCGTAGGCTTCACGTTGAGAATTCTGCATTAAGGCAGGAAATGGAAGCTGCAAAATTGCATGCTGCAGAGTCGGCCGCAAGGTGCCAGGAAGTATCAAAGAAGGAGAAGTCGACGCTGATGAAGTTTCAGTTACGGGAGAAGCAAAAGACTCTCCTTCAGGAGGAACTTGCGGGTGAAAAACGCAAGTTGATACAGCTTCAAAAGGAACAAAAGCAGGCTAAAGACGTGCAAGATCAAGTTGAGGTATGTTCAACATTCACTTATCTATTTAAAATATTAAATTTGGATTAACCGTGAAAATTCTTCCAATTAAATCTTTCAAAATTATGCTATATATATCGATGAGTAATTTCTTAAGAGTGAACTTTTAACATGTCTCCATAGAAAATGTACGGATCATTAGATGCTATGTTAAGAAGTTAGGAATATATGCCATTACCAGAACAACTCTGTGAAACACGATCCCACCCGTCCCTTTTGAAAAACTAGAAAAGAGGCAAGACGTTTACAAAGATTCGAGGTAGTTTGAAAGTCTCTTATAGTTTTGTTTTTAACATAGACTGCATGTATGTTTACCCTACTTTTATGTACCATGCTTGTATGTATATTAATATTTCATTTGTGGCGCTAAATTTATTCTCAAATGGGAAGCCTGTTGATGAGGACGTCATCCAGCAACCCCCAGGATAGGATAACGTGTATGTATTGCGCTATATTGCCTTGTTCTAATAGTGCAGATATTATTTCCAGCCATAGTGTTTGATCTTGGCTTCAGTTTCTATATTTTGATCTGATCAATCTTCCAATATTTGTGGGGTTTTCTGCTGACTACGATATGTATTCACATGGAGAAGTTATGACATCACAGGCTCGATGGAAACAGGAAGAAAAGGCGAAAGAAGAATTATTTGCACAAGCCGATTCATTTAGAAAAGCAAGAGAACAAATTCGAGATTCAGCTAAATCCACAGAGAACATGATCAAATCAAAAGCAGCAAATAATCTGCAGAAGTATAAAGATGATATTGAGAGGCTCCAAAAAGAAATTTCCCAGCTAAGATCGAAGACTAACTCATCGAAAATAGCTGCTCGTAGATGTGGTATGGATTCGAGCTATGTTGGTAAACTTGCTGACTGGAGAAATTCTTCAGTCCCAAAGGATTCTCCAATACCTTTTATTCTTGAGGATATCGCTGCAAATGGAGGTGTGAAGCGTGAACGAGAATGTGTGATGTGCCTGTCCGAGGAGATGTCTGTTGTTTTCCTCCCGTGTGCACATCAAGTGGTATGTACAATGTGCAACGAGCTGCACGAGAAGAAGGGAATGAAGGACTGCCCTTCTTGTAGGAGCCAAATCCAACAACGCATTTGTGTTCGTTATGCCCTCTCTTGAGTAATTCTGAAATGACACGAGCTTTTGAATAATGATTTAATAATGCATTTTACAGAAGATTTGTGTTGGTGTGAGGTTGTAAATGACAGTTTCCTTTTCCACGGATCAAACAGTGTTTATTGTTCTATATATTTGTAAGTTTAAGATCCTGTTTGAGCGACATTCTCATTCTTCTACTCATTATCAACTATACATTCTTTAATAAAATAATATTTTTCATTACATGAATAACTTTTCCTTCTTTTTCAACTATATATTCACCATCACATCAAAAAAAAAAAATGCATTATCTCCTAAAAAATGTGCATCAAACACAAATTCATCAAATGAAGCTATAAGTTAATTTAGGTTCACAATTTTTGCTTAATTTTGTGTTCTCTATTGCCTGTTGGCATGAATCATATTAAGTGAAAATTGCATGGTCTGAGTATGTGTTGTAGGATTCCTTCTTCGTACTAGAAAAATATTCATATAGTCGAATCCAAATTATCGCATAAATTGTTATCATCTGATTATTATTTTCATTTTCATCATACAACTTATAAACCCCTCTCCACCACCACCACTTCCTCTGGCTCATAGACCACCATCTGTCGCCGATTTGTTGTTAGAATTTATCTTCGAATTCACAGAATCCAACTATTCTCCTCTCCTAAAAGACCTAAAATTTGTGGTGTTATGTTGTGACAGTTGAATTTAAGAGAGACAATAAGAGAATAAATAAGACAATACAAAGAGAGTAGAATTGTATTGAATAATGTGATTTGTTTACAAGAGAGACGTCCAATTTATAATTTAACTTGAGAGGAATGTTTTTCTTTTTAATTAATGTGGGACTAACTAACATGTACATTGTGTATATATGTATATACATTAACAGTGACATCCCATTTTTTCGTGGATTGATTAATTTTTTTCTTGTAATATGTGCTTCGTGTTATCAATCCAATTGCCATTTTTTCGGTGGTCAGATGCTGTCGGAGATGGCCAGAATTTTCCATTAAACAATCTTGAGGGTCCTAAACTTTTGTTCTTGTCGAATTGGAGGGTGGCTCAAGTGAGATAAATTAAAAATTTTGTGACCCAATCATGATTTTGTTGGAGTTCGGTGACTGCCTATGAAATTTACCTATTCTTGACTTCTTGTTTGTTTGGTCCTTGGTTAATTTTTTAAATTTAAATTTCGTTTCAAAATTAACAAAAATATAAAATTCTATTTTTCTACATAATTGGGCACGTTAGAGAAATACCATGTTTCTTGGTATTGATGGTTTTTCACGAACATAAGTACTTACATAGAACTTACTCTTTAGAGAGCTACTTATATAATATATGCGAAATTATTAACAAGAATCGAACTAGGCATTTTCTTTATTTAAGTAACTAGTAAATGAGTGCTTGATAATTGATAATTTATTCGTATCAATTAACTTGTATCTAAAATTATTTACACTCAAACTTAACAATTATACGGCAATCACAATCTTGTAGCAAGGACGCAACATCTTTCTCAATATCCTTGTTCTTGATAGTCAAAAAGATTTTATTTTATTATTTATTTATTTATTTTTTAAGTTTGAATTCGTTCATTTGAAAATTCCGAGTTGTTCTAGTTCCTCTATATTTATATTAGTAATTTCTTCTCTCTATCATTTCTTGAGTTCCATAAATTTGATCACTTTTATTTCATCGTGGTTGTGCTAATGGAGAATATTATTAGACCAATCTATGCACGTTCATTCTATTGTTATCGTAGTTAATCCAATTGTACACTTCAATTACTCGGGAAATTAAATTATCCAAGATCTTCGATAAACTACACCCAGAGACATGACTTAGAACTCTCATAGCAATGAAAGTTCGTGATAGTCAAAATCATTACTTATCTAGCCCACACTTGATAGAAATCATTATTTAGATTTTTATTCAAGTCAAAGTCAACAATCTATTTTAATCATATATTTACGGGATCCACAATTTTTCAACCATACATTTTATTAACATTCTTTAAAATATGCTAAAAATCCGATTTTAATCTCAATCGAATATAAATTTAAGTGTTTTTTCATTACAAGCCAACACCAAATAAGAAAATAAATAATTAATGTACTTGTACATTCTTTGTGTACATCATGATTGACATTATGTGAGGTGTAAAAATCAAGATTATTGATTGTTTTAAGTATTGTTAAAATCAATAGCAAAAATATATGACACATCACACAATGTCAAGAAATATTAACCACGAATATACACCAAGCAAAACTGGAAAAGAAAAGGTTTTCACAAACCAATTTTATTACATATACAGCTCAGTTTACACGACTTGCTGAATTTACACATTGTACAATTTCACACCACATTTCACATCTCACAAATTTAATTCAATCATTATAAAAATTGTTACACATAAATTACGCGGCAGGTACATGACGGAAGGGTCCTACATTGGCCAACTTGGCGTTGATTATTTAATTGGATTTGGCTTGCTTACTTAATGAAGCAACCTCATCTTGAGCTTGGATTTGGCACATTAGCATCACTTGGCGCATTTACATTTTCACATATACATGTGACTTGTTTCATAATTAAGATATATTCTCTAACCATAGTCTAATATCTCTCTCTCTTGCACTCTTTTTATTTTTCGTCCGACTGTTGATTGATCGTCGGAGTGCAAACTATCATCAAATCTTTTTCTCAATCGATGGTATTTGCCTTCTAACGGAGTGTTCCAAGTGATGTCCACATAGATGGGATTTTGTTGACGAATTTTTTAATGTCAACAGATTGACGCTGAGAAATCGATACATTAACCATGTCTACCACGTACAAAAAGCCACTAGAAAAGGTGGATTTTCCGAGCAGATCTACCTAAAAAAAAAAAATCAGCAACAAATGCAAAGGACTCAGGCACAGCAAAAGTGAAGAAAATGGAGCTACTGGAAAAAGATTTTTGGAAGCCATCTTTTTCAATGTTTCAGTAAGCAAAGAAGAAAAACAATCCAAGTCCAAGCTTATGGAAAAGAGGAAAAGAGAAAAATTTCTTGGTTGGCGGAAACGATTTTTGAAAGAATGGATCTTTATGACCAGTATAACGAAGCTGGTTCATTCCATACCATGGGTCTGCCAAAAATCCCAACATTAGTTCTAACCAAATGAAGTGCAGAAAAACTCCATTGAAGTGGTTTTCTTGGTTGAAAAGTGATTGTACCTCTCCGCTTCATCCTTCTTTGATGGCATCTTCTCGACCACTAGAAAGCACACACCACATGGTGGCTTCGATTCCTTGGTTGGACACAAATATGATTAGCCACATGAAACCTAGAAGGAAAGTCATGCATATGGTTCTCCAAGGATGAAATGATCGGATTGAGTTCTGCCATTCTAAGGATGGATTTTATGCTCTATTTAACACCATTAAAGCAGTCGTTGCATCTATGAAAAATTTCGGTGACTACAATACATGGATCTTGCTTTTATCCACCGGCTAAACATTAAAATAAGCTGTCAGCCATTTACAGATTGATTTGCCAGCATACTATTATGTTTCTTGGAATTGTCCTTTTGTTGATACTCAATTTTCGGCTACTCAATGGATCATTTGTTGCCTATCTACTGGAGCAGGTCAGCCCATTTGTTGCTTGATCCCATTAGCAGATAGGCCTATCTAGTTAAAGTTAGAGGAAAGGGAAATTATAAAAAATTAGGTATTTGAAGATTAGTTTTTAAAAATCAGGTCCAAAATTTATTTATTCAAAAATCAGGTATTAAATTAAAACCCTAATTCATAACCTAATTTATCTATTACTCCCTTCCCATACACTCTCTCTCTCACGTCTCCCTTCTCCCTTCTCCCATACCCCTCTCTGCCCCCCAAACGCTTACCGCCGCTGCCCACCGCCTATTGATTCTGTTGCACAAAATTTTTGGGATAGGATGCCCATACATCTGACCATTGTACATGTTATGTCCAGGGCCATAACCATAACCATATCCATAGCCATAATAACCACTGTATTGCGGTGGGGGCCGAAAAGGAATGCCTTGATCAAATATGGGGATTCCACGCAGTTTGCGCATTCTGTAGGGGCTTTTGTGGACACTGCACAATAGGTACTAATATGCACTCCAGATGTATGTCAAAATGACAATCCCAACACTTGTTGCCAACCCTTGCAGAAATTTGTGCAGACAGCATAGAATCCAGGTAATGAGTTGGATTCCATTATCAAGGGGTGGATTTTGTGGAGAGCGTGAAGCAATTGTTTGGAAACTGTGTGCAGAGTAGATGCACGTCAAAATCATATTCCTTGCACTTGTAGAACATGCCCTCAACAGGATTGGAACACAGGTCGCAAGTACGACTGTTTTGGCGTGCGTTTTAGTGATGTTGTAGATCTGTGGATGTACATTGCGGATCCATTGGTGGTGTGTGGCTGTGGATTTGGCAGATCTGTTGGTGGTTGTTGGGGGTGTTTGTGACCAAGAATTAGGCGTATGACCAACTATTTTGCCGATTTGTAACTAAATAGTAGGTGTCTGTGACAAAAAGTAATTTGTGACTAATAAATTGTAACTTACGTGATCCATAGATAAAATGTGACCTGTAATTTGAATGATATGTGACCTCGAAATAATATGACCCACAAATTTATTGTTGTAAGTGTAATGTTAGTTATTGCTTTATTGTGACCCAGGAATGGAAGTACATTATACTCGAAGATTTATAGTTTTCGGGGAAAATTACAACTAATGTGGCAAAAAACGTTTTGTCAAACTTCACATCAAAATTTGATAAGAGCCAAAGGGCTATCTTGGCGAGAACATGCTTCTCGCACTTTATTGAATGTAATGAAATTATTTTGTAGCCTCATCTTATACACTATTTGTTGATGAGGGAAGTCAAGAAACCTAACCCCAATGAGATGTGGTTCAAGGTTGTTAATAGATAATTGAGATTTTCGTTGTGCAAATTATGTTTAGTCATTGGCCTTAGATGTATTGGTGATGACTTTAGGAAAGATACTGACAAGGTTCCATCTAGGATTAAGGATACATACTTTAAGCATTTGAAGTTAGTCACAAACGAAGATGTGATGGACGTGTTTATGAGTGTGTCTGACATTGACGATCATGATGTAGTGAGGATCGGGATTCTATATTTGATTACGTCATACTTGTTCTCCACGTCATATAAAAAGGTGGTTGAAAATTATTTGTTTGCGTTTGTAGAAGACTTTGATCTTATGGAGAGGTTTCCTTTTGGCAAAGACTTATTTCAAATGTCTTTAAATCTTTGAAGGAGGGTTTATGTCACATGAATTCACATTATAAGTTGAAGGGGTTCTTGGTTGCATTTCAAGTGTGGATAAATGAGTCCATGCCCGGACTAAACGGACTTGTGACAAATATGATGGGCAACAATTTTCCCCGAATTGTGAACTGGAGGTCGGAGAAACATCCGTTTGCTATCAAGTTGGATGAAGATGTATTCTCCAATCATGATGTAAGTATTTATGTTTTTCATACGCAGAGGTCACAAGGTCACATATTTGTATGAATAAGTCACGAGTAACTGAATATGCATGCACATATCACACACTTTGAATCTTTACATGTACCACCTTGAATAATTTCAGGTCACAATAAATTTTACTACATGCGAGGTTTACATGAATAACACGTGTGTCATTGCATTTTTGTCACAGCTTGAAATATATTTTATTGTTCCGTTTGACATGGAGATGGAGGCTCCATATATGAATGGTGTTCTGTATACCAAACCTATGCAACCATGTATACCTGGAGTTCAGAAGTTTGAAAGTGCAGAGCACGCAAGCACAGGAGGTTCTGACACATCCCAGACACGGTTGTTGATGATCACCGATGGAAGAACCATATGCATGCACATAACCATAACCATATCCATAGCCATAATAACCACTGTACATGTTATGTCCAGAGCCATAACCATAACCATATACATAGCCATAATAACCACTGAATTGTGATGGGGGCCGAAAAGGAATGCCTTGATCAAATATGGGGATTCCACGCAGTTTGCGCATTCTGTAGGGGCTTTTGTGGGCACTGCATAATAGGTACTAATATGCACTCCAGGTGTGTGTCAAAATGACAATCCCGGCACCTGTTGCCAACCCTTGCAGAAATTTTTGCAGACAACATAGAATCCAGGTAATGAGTTTGATTCCATTGTCAAGGGGTGGATTTTGTGGAGAGCGTGATGCAATTCGTTTGGAAACTATGTGCAGAGTAGATGCATGTCAAAATCATATTCCTTGCACTTGTAGAACATGCCCTCATAGGATTGGAACACAGGTCGCAAGTACGACTGTTTTGGCGTGCGTTTTGGTGATGTTGTGGATCTGTGGATGTGCATTGCGGATCCATTGGTGGTGTGTGGCTGTGGTTTTGGCGGATCTGTTGGAGGTTGTTGGGGTGTCTGTGACCAAGAATTAGGCGTATGACCAACTATTTAGTCATTTGTGACCAACTATTTGGCCGATTTGTGACTAAATATTAGGTGTCTATAACTAAAAGTAATTTGTGACCAATAAAGTGTAACCTACGTGACCCATAGATAAAATGTGACCGTCTGACCTATAAATTTGTGACCAACTAATTAACCCTAAATTANTAGGCGTATGACCAACTATTTAGTCATTTGTGACCAACTATTTGGCCGATTTGTGACTAAATATTAGGTGTCTGTGACTAAAAGTAATTTGTGACCAATAAACTGTAACTTACGTGATCCATAGATAAAATGTAAACTGTAATTTGAATGATATGTGACCTCGAAATAATATGACCTACAAATTTATTGTTGTAAGTGTAATGTTAGTTATTGCTTTATTGTGACCCAGGAATGGAAGTACATTATACTCGAAGATTCATGGTTTTCGAGGAAAATTACAACCAATGTGGCAAAAAACGTTCTGTCAAACTTCACATCAAAATTTGATAAGAGCCAAAGGGCTATCTTGGCGAGAACATGCTTCTCGTTGAAATAACTTACATTACTTTAATTTTTGTAGCCTCATCTTATACACTATTTGTTGATGAGGGAAGTCAAGAAACCTAACCCCAATGAGATGTGGTTCAAGGTTGTTAATAGATAATTGAGATTTTCGTTGTGCAAATTATGTTTAGTCATTGGCCTTAGATGTATTGGTGATGACTTTAGGAAAGATATTGACAAGGTTCCATCTAGGATTAAGGATACATACTTTAAGCATTTGAAGTTAGTCACAAACGAAGATGTGATGGACGTGTTTATGAGTGTGTCTGACATTGACGATCATGATGTAGTGAGGATCGGGATTCTATATTTGATTACGTCATACTTGTTCTCCACGTCATATAAAAAGGTGGTTGAAAATTATTTGTTTGCGTTTGTAGAAGACTTTGATCTTATGGAGAGGTTTCCTTTTGGCAAAGACTTATTTCAAATGTCTTTAAATCTTTGAAGGAGGGTTTATGTCACATGAATTCACATTATAAGTTGAAGGGGTTCTTGGTTGCATTTCAAGTGTGGATAAATGAGTCCATGCCCGGACTAAACGGACTTGTGACAAATATGATGGGCAACAATTTTCCCCGAATTGTGAACTGGAGGTCGGAGAAACATCCGTTTGCTATCAAGTTGGATGAAGATGTATTCTCCAATCATGATGTAAGTATTTATGTTTTTCATACGCAGAGGTCACAAGGTCACATATTTGTATGAATAAGTCACGAGTAACTGAATATGCATGCACATATCACACACTTTGAATCTTTACATGTACCACCTTGAATAATTTCAGGTCACAATAAATTTTACTACATGCAAGGTTTACATGAATAACACGTCTGTCATTGCATTTTTGTCACAGCTTGAAATATATTTTATTGTTCTGTTTGACATGGAGAAGGAGGCTCCATATATGAATGGTGTTCTGTATACCAAACCTATGCAACCATGTATACCTGGAGTTCAGAAGTTTGAAAGTGCAGAGCACGCAAGCGCAGGAGGTTCTGACACATCCCAGACACAGTTGTTGATGATCTTCGATGGAAGAAAGCGTTATTCCAGTTAAGATGATGATGACTTTGTGGTTCCACCACCCAAAAAATAGAGGACACCAACTTTTTCCATTGCCTCCACTGAACAACAGGCAACACATGATGATTTTTCGATGGGACCACATGTTAGCGACATTCACAGCCAGTCAACCCTTGTGAGCAGCAGGCAGAACATGAAAATGTTAATACGATGCCACATGCAAGTGAAATTAGTATGCCCAGTGAGCTAATGTTGACTCATGAACGTGATGCACCGCAATCAGATGTAAGTTGATTAATGTCTACGTGTTAAGTCACGAAGTATTTGTTACATTCTAATATCCTTACTTCAAACAAGTTCATTACGGGATATTGTATTGTCCCAATACAGGTGTTCGAACAGTTGAAGGACTTGAATGGGAAAATGTCAGAGATGCAGTCGAAGAATACGGAATTAGCTGTGCATCTAAATGATGTCAAGTCACAGTTAATGTTATTGAAGGCGGATCATAAGAATAAATTGAACCAAATTATGCGAATGCAAAGGGAGATTAAATATGACATGATGGACATAAGGACCAACATGACTTTTCTATCGAATTCCGTGACTGGCTTGATTTCGAGTACAATGGACGCCACTTTGGAGAAGTTTTAGGAAAAGAATGATGGAAACATTGATGCAATTGAAGAGCAACTAGAGAAAGTAAGTAGAACTGTGAGTTTCGAATTGTTTTATGGTCTTTTTTGAAGTTTGATATGTAAATTTTTTAATTCATCAGGTCATAACACATGAACAACCTATGGACTGGAAAGGAAAGGATAAGTTGGACACTGCTGGTGTAGTTGACTACCTATATTTTCCTCTAACACCGTCATTTGATTTGGGAATTTCATCTACGCCAATCACTTCGGGTGAGGTGAACCTTAATGAAATTTTCCAAACCTCAGAAGTACAAAAATGTGTTGATGATCTGATTGCTGGTGTGATAGAGCGGGTTAAAACTGATGTTGTAAATGCTGTGATGACAAATGAAAAAAATCTGGGGACTGCAGTATTGCAAAACATTTTTTCATAATTATTATTCATTGATGAACACAACGAACACGTCACTTGTCTATTTCAATTAGATCACAATTCACAGGTTACATATATGTTGCAATACGGTTAAAGGTCACATGTCACATGTATATTTCAATTTGGTCACAAGTCACAAGTCACAGAGAAATGTCTATTTCAATTATGTCACATGACACAGGTCACATATCCCGCATATCTGTGCACAGGTCACAGGTGAAACTGTTATGTCAAATGATACGTAATCATGTGCACATAAGTATTTTATGTTTTGTCCTTTTGTAGATATCACCTCCATCGGCACCGTCGTCTGGCTTGCCTGTTAAGAAGACTCCCAAACCAACGAGGCTACTACAATCCCCATACGTCCATGTGCTGGAAAACAAAGTAAGCACTCAGATGCTATGGTCGTTTTCGAAAACCATGATAAGCCAGCCGATGAGATTGATGTTGTAGCATTTAAAAAATAGTTCAACAGATGTTACAAACCACGGAACAAGTACGTAATGGTGCATATTATGTGAACCGTGATTGTGTACAAATGCAATCTACATTTTTATCTCAAGTCTTCATGTTCACCTTAATGTTGCAGGAAAAAAATTCAACGATGTAGATGATGTGATCCGTCCTCCGTTTGTCTTTAGTTCAATAATAGCAGGGTCAAAAACATGGTGGCATGAGCTTGTTTGTTTAGATTCATCTCTTAGCATGACGGTATGTTTTCTAATACAACATGTGATGTGTTCAATGGAATGGGTCATAGGTCACAGTCTCATGAATTTCGTATGTCACAACTTTGCACACAAGCCACATGTACATTTTCATGCACAAGCCACATGTCAGACTAATATACATTGGTCACAAAATTTAGGCAAGGTCCACATATCACATTTACGCGCGCAAGACACAGGTTATAGAGTTATGTCCATATCACACAAGTCAAAGTTTTGGGCTTATGTCACATATCATGGTCACAAATGATTCTGCATTAGTCACCTAACAATCTGATGAATCATTTAAATTTGGCAGCACATGGATATGTGTTTCTATTATCTACGGCAGTTTGCAACAAGAAGTCCGCTTGCCAGAGTGCGTACCACAACGACAAATATATTGTTCCAGGCGAAGATAAAAAGTTTGTTTCCCCAGTTCATGAAAGACCCTAATGTGATAATGACAGATTCCTTTATTGTTGAAGTTGCCACAGGTGGTCGGATAGAACATAATCGTCCTTGGGCAGATGTCTGTTATGTTATGTTGCCAATTTTGCCGACCAATCGTGCTCACTGGATGCTTGGCTGTCTTGACATAAGAAAGCGTATCTTCTATGTATTTCATTCCAACTACAAGACTTATCGAGAGAATATAGTGAATACAGGGATTGAACTATTT
>CAIGRF010369211.1:12493-23595 GCA_903798235.1 Fraxinus ornus | reverse complement strand
ATTTTCCTACTTCCCTAGAAAATCTTGTCAATCAAACGGAGCCTTATAGTTTTACCTTTTTCTTGTAGTTTTTGAAGTATAAACATTGTTATAATTTAAAAAAATATTACTATAATACTAATTGAAAGATAATAATATTAGTGAAATTGCTATTTTCCAAAAAAATTTAAGTACAGCCAGATCACAATATCAAGTTCAATTCCAACAGTTTGGCTGACGGAATTTTCGAATTCTCAAATTGTTATCGTGCTTCTCTTTATGTTCTTGCTCAACGTTCAAACATTAACAAACCTACCTTTGAACATTATAATATTTTTTATTTTCTGACGATGCACAAACAAAAATTAAAAAATAAAAAATAAAAATATTTGGTGATTACTGATAATAATATTCTATTATGTTTTCCAATTTGAATCAAATACCAAATTTAGCCACTGTTTGGTGCACATTATTTCCAAAAGAATGCATTTTTTTGGTTGATGCGATGAGGAATATGTGGTTGAAAAAGAAAGAAAAGTTATTGATGTGATGAAAAATATTATTTTATTGAAGAATGAGTGGCTGAAAATGAGTAGAAGAATAAAAATAAAAAAAATAATGTGGATCAAACATGAGTTAATATGTATCATTTCAGGTGATTCACAACTAAGACTTCAATTGAAATTGTGATGGATTTTAAACATTCCAAGTTCAAGTATCCTCAATTGAAATTTTAATGAAATTCAATGAAATCCTTTAAAATTTAGGTATTCTCAATAACTAGTGAATTTATAAAGATTGATTTGATTAATAATATGGATGGATTTTAAGTTTAAAATACATATAACTAAATCTTTTAAAATTTCACAATATTTGATGAAATTTTTATGAAATTTGTAGAAAGCTATTCAAATCTATGAAATTCATTAGGATTTATTATCTTTTCAAATCCATCAAAATCTTAGTTGAGAACATTCCCGTAAATATATTCTATTTTGTTCATTTGCGCTAGAACTAAGACCTTTCGTGTTTCTAAGTCTACTTCAGAAAACACGTCATTAAAAAAAATGATTTTTCAGGTTAAGTCAATCGTTGAAACATTAAGTAAAAAACAAATCTTTTAGGAAAGTTGGTTAGATGGATTCGATCAGGCGACGGAAACATTTGAACTTCTGACTCTTATTTTATTCTACAGAGTTGTGTCGATATGTTAGTTCCGCGGGATTCTATTATTATGTTAGTTGTAGTGTGCTTTCCTCCTTTCACTTCGCATAGGTGCCATGAACATTTTTTTTTTAAATGTCGAGTAAGAAGTTGAGAAATGAAGAAATCCCTCTTTTTATAGGCATTACCTCACCACCCCAGCCACTAGATTAAATTAAGCTAATCCATTAGATTTATCATTTTGAAAAATTATTTCTCAAAATAAAAAACTAGAAAACATGTTTTGAAATTTTGAAAAATTGTTTCGTGACATTTTATTTTATTTTATTAAATTTGATTACTCAGTAAAAAATAGAACAATTTTATATTAATATATTATTAAATAATATATATATTTTAAAGTTGGTGAATTTTACAATATTTTTTTCTCGCAATAAAAGTAAAATAAATAATAAATTCAGTTCAATATATATATTTTTAGAATTTTTATGTAAAGTTTGGTCTATTTTTTTTTTTTTTTATAATTTTATTTTTAAACGGTCAGAAGATTCAAATTCAAACAACAAAACACATGGAAATACCTATTCCCACACACTGACTCTCTCCCACTGCGAAAAGAAGCCATTTGCTTTTCTCTTCGGCAAAATTGAAAATTTTCTCACTCACGAACACCGAAATTCATGGAGAACGTTCAAATCAACCCCTTAGGGCAAAACCCAGAAATCCAAATCCCAGATCCATCTGTTTCTTCCAGCAATTATTACTGTGAAGGAGATAAAATCTTGAATCAAGAAAGTGAAATTTCGGCCATGGAAGAAGATGAAAGTTCAGAGTCATTAGCTGATACAATGGTCTGCGATTCTGGTTCAAGATTAGTCCAGAATGGATTCCATAAGCCTAATTGTTCAGGTTCGCTTTTATACATGATGTTTAAACCTACGATCTCTCAGAATCAAGATCAGGGTTTTTTATCAAATAAATTATATAATTGATGTCATTCTATGAGATAATGGTTATTCACCAGTTAAGGTAGGTTGCTGATTTTTGTTGTCAATTTTTGGTCTACGAGTTTGTTGCTCAGCTAAACAAGAAAAAGTAGATGAAAAATTTTGAAATTGGCCTTTACTTTTCATGCTTTTAAGCCTACTAAAATTCCTTTTATGTCGTTTTCTGTGAGTTTGATGAATGTATAATATGCACTCTGTATCATGGTTCTGATTTCATCGCATTGGTTTCTTGAATTAGAGGAAATTGTGCTTTTTGTTAATGCTGGTTCCAAGGAGTCAATTGAACCAGATTTTGGTGTAAGCTTTCTGGGTGACAAATTCTTTGAAGGGGGAGATACATTTCAAACTGAGGAGTTAATCAGTAGCGGTGGAGACTATCCATTCATTTATCAATCAGCAAGATTGGGAGAATTTCGCTACTGCATTGATGGTCTTCCCCCTGGAGATTACTTTCTGGATCTTCATTTTGTTGAATTAATAAATATATATGGGCCCAAAGGGATGCGGATGTTCAATGTTTTTGTGCAAGATGAAATGGCAAGTTGGGCTGATTATAGCTTCTATTGCTTTGTTATTTGTAATGCTAAAATATTCACGACTTTGTTTATAACTTGGGGTTATCTTAAATGCAGATTTTATCTGATTTTGATATCTTCTCAATTGTTGGTTCCAATAAACCTTTGCAATTAGTTGATGCTAGAGTTTCTATTAAGGATGATGGGATGCTCGTGTTACGTTTTGAAGGGATAATTGGAAGCCCTGTAGTCAGTGGCATATGTGTTAGGAGGGCACCACCTAGAGAGTCAGGTATTTCTATGCTGTTAAACTCACGATAAAGGTTGCGATTTTAAATGAGATATCTTTAATTCTCTCTTGTTGGTTGCAGTCCGTTGCGTTAATCGTGAATATTTTGTATGCAATAACTGCGCAACCGAGATAAAGTATTCAGCTCAGGTATGTTACAACTGATCTTGTGCATGCAGTAATTTAAGGGCAAGAACCTGAGTTCCGTAATCTCTAACTTTACAGTTTCGCAACTTCTTATTACTTAATGATAATTGGAGCATGCAGAAAAAAGAAATGCGAATGAAATCAACAGCCAAGTATGAGAAAACGATACAAGAGCTGAGTGACAAGTTGCAGCGCAAGACAGATGAATGCTATCAATCTTGGATGTCTTGGACAGCTACTAACGAGCAGCTAGAGAAGGTTAGGATGGAACTCGACAACAAGACATTCCAAACATATAAACTTGGTGAGATTTAATTGAAAAATTTCTAACTTTTATATTTTGTTTTTAAATTTATTTGGAGAGAGCATGGTTGATATTTTTCACATGAAGGGGCTCAAAGTGTCTTTTGGTTTCATTTAGATTAGATATCGACAAATTATGGAAATGTGTATGACTGTTTTATTTTTTTATATTGAACATTACTTTTGAAGTTTTCCTCTGTTGGAAATGTGCATAATCATTTCGCATTTATGATTTGAATAGATTATAATGTTTCCTGTCGATTTGCTCACAACTTGACTTTCAGCCTTCTAATGTGATAATTTGTCAGGTTTATTCACGCTGTATAAATTGAATTCCTTTCTGCTTTCGAAAATGAGCATCTAAGTTTTAGAATGATAATCTCGGATTCTGCCAGATATAACAAGTAAAAGAAAAATGGAAAAGAAAGAATGAAAATAGAAGGGTGATCAAGTAAGTCCTTATGAGGAATAAGAAATAGTAATGGGTGTTTTTTAGTTGGTACTTTAAATTAAACGGGAAGAGATAATGTCGAAGACTATGTTTTCATGAAGAATATAGCTATGGTTGTTATCTTTTATATTCCAGCTAATTATACTTGATACTATTGAATAGAGACCTAAGAAGTACGGATACGGATACGGAATTCGAATACGACATGATACGGGTATGCCAATATGAATTTTTTAAAAAAAAATTGGATACACGGATACATGTTATAAAATTCAGCATAATTTCATTAAAAATATATTAAAACTGAAGCATAATAATAAAATAAAATACTAAAGTAATTTATCTTAATCCTTAATTGTCTAAACTTCATTTTCTTCAACATTAACTTCTTCATTATCATTAAAATTAACAATCTTCAAATCTAGCTCATCTAATTATAGATTAGCAACATCAAGTAGTCCAACACCTTCATGAGTAGTAAATGAGTTTTCAACAATATCCCACATTTCGGATTCTACTTTTGAATATAGATCTATTTTCTTGATAAACTAATCATATAATTTCTATAAATATTATTAATATTCAGCCCTCTTTGATCCTCATTATTCTCAAAATTCATTTTTCAACACTCATTTTCAATTACACATTCTTTCATAAAATAGTTTTATACTCAAATCTAAAATCTTTTCTTATTTTTCAACCACACGTTCTCTAACTTTTTACTATTCCAAAATGCATTTTCTTGGTAAAATGGAGCCCAAACAGGGGCTCAATAAGTTATTAAAATAACTAAGAAATACATATCCAATAAGTATCGGATATGCATTGAAAATAATTAAAAATACGTATCTGATACTTATCGGAAATTTAAAAAATATAAAAATAATTAAAATAATTAAAAAATATGTTTATGGTATGTATCGAAGGATATCGGAGAGTATCCAAGCTTGGATACGTATCGGATACATGTACGTAATGAATTTATAAGTATTGGTGCTTCTTAGATAGAGACTTTCAGGGTCAGAATAATTTACAAAGACTATTGGATGCCTTTTTTTTCTTGATTTCCTTGTTTTCTTTGGATATTGAGGTCTTAATTTTCCTCTGCTTATGTTCCTCTGTAATGAAAGATGACCTGTAAACATTTTCAATGGAATAGCTAGGTTTAAAAATACAAATTTATTTGCAACGATGTTGCAGGCCTTCTAAATACAAAGTTATCTGAGTTTTAAGTATTTTTACCTTTTCAATAGATCAAACTCTGGAGAAGCAAGCTGACAAGCTTGGGGCGATTTCAAACGAATATGAGAATGAGAAGAAGTATTGGTCTGTGGCAATCAATAATCTACAGCATAAAGTAAAGGTATTTAGTATTGTTTTCTTCTACAATTTCAGAAGAAAATAGCGTTCAAATAAGAAAAAAAAATCCCTTGGTGTAAATCAAATAACGTGCTGAAATATGTTATATAGGTGATGAAACGAGAGCATTCGCAGCTTTCGCGTGAAGCACATGAATGCGCTGATTCCATTCCCGATCTGAACAAAATGGTCTCTGCAGTTCAGACACTGGGTAAGTTGTTATCAAGTTAAATTCAATAATCTTTAACATGTAGGGAGTTTTATGTAATACAGATCACTTTGCAGTTGAACAGTGCGAGGATTTCAAAGTGAAGTACAATGAAGAGCAAATGAAGAGAAGAAAGCTTTATAATCAAGTTCAGGAGACAAAAGGTTCGGAACCTTTTTTTATTCAGTTTGACAAATCATTGAATGATTTTAACGATAGCTTAGCTTTGTACATCAGGAAATATTCGGGTATTCTGCCGCTGCCGTCCATTAAGCAAGTCAGAGGTCTCATCCGGGCGTGCATCAGTTGTGGAGTTTGATGCAGCCAAGGATGGAGAACTTGGAATTTTTAGTGGATCTACAAAAAAAACTTTCAAGTTTGACCGTGTTTACTCACCAAAAGATGGTCAAGGTGCTCTACTTTCTTTGACGTATAATTCTCATCTGAAGAGAAATTATCAAGACAATGTTTTTGGAGACAGATATATTATTGTGGTTACAAGTTGACTCTATGCTAACCTTTAGGTCTTTTCATTAAACAGCTGATGTATTTGCCGATGCTTCGCCTCTGGTGATTTCAGTATTAGATGGGTACAATGTCTGTATATTTGCTTATGGACAAACAGGAACCGGCAAGACGTTCACAATGGAAGGCACTGAGGTTAACCGAGGAGTGAATTATAGGACATTGGAAGAATTGTTTAAAATTGCCAGTGAGAGGAGTGAAACTTTTGCTTACAGCATTTCAGTTAGTGTACTTGAAGTCTACAATGAGCAGATAAGGGACCTGCTGGCTACATCGGCATCCAAGAAGTAAACTCGTGGTTCTTATATGCACTCTACATGCATCTAGTGGATGTTTGTTATACAATATTGGACTGAACTTGACATTGCAATGGAGAAATTTTTTTATTCTTTTTCCTCTTTAGCGCTGTCAAGTACTTTCTAACCCACCTAACCAAACATGCCATTAAAATAGTATGAACTTAGAAATTGTTTTTGCTTTGCTTTTGAAATGGACTGCTCTTCATTGGGTAACTCCAGGTTAGAGATAAAGCAAGCCTCAGAAGGGTTTCATCATATCCCGGGGATTGTGGAAGCCAAAGTGGAAAATATAAATGAAGTGTGGAATGTACTGCAGGCTGGTAGTAGTGCTCGAGCTGTTGGATCAAATAATGTGAACGAACATAGCAGTCGTTCTCACTGGTAAACAGCTTTCGCAGCTATTTCAGTTTGTTGCTTGTCCAGTGTGTATTTACTGTAGTGTAAGTTATTATGTTTGGTACACAATACAAGACTAGAGAGCATCATGAAAAAGATTTTAGCTCATTGTTCTTCGTTACTATCCCATATTGATTAGTCCACTTTACCAAGTATGCCCTAATTGTCAGATTTTTTCCTTCTGAATACATTCGCTATCTTTTCTCAGCATGCTATCTATAATGGTAAGAGCTAAGAATTTAATCACGGAAGAGTCCACGAAGAGCAAGCTTTGGCTTGTAGATTTGGCAGGAAGTGAGCGGCTCGCAAAGACTGATGTGCAAGGTGAGCGGCTCAAGGAAGCTCAAAACATCAATAGGTCACTCTCAGCTCTTGGAGATGTTATATCTGCCTTGGCAAATAAAAGCAGCCACATACCTTACAGGTTTTCTTTGATCTTCTACGTCTAAATTGTTCCAGCGGCTCCGAGACACTAACATTCAGATTTTAATGTGTTGTGGTTGTAACTTCAGGAACTCCAAGCTGACTCATCTACTTCAAGATTCGTTAGGTAACAACATTATTTTTCATTCTTATATCGGTCCATATTTTCTAACAGAATAAGGTTATTCATTATTGTAGGCGGTGACTCAAAAACTTTGATGTTTGTTCAAATTAGTCCTTCCGATCACGACTTGAGTGAAACATTGAGTTCACTTAACTTTGCAACTCGAGTTCGAGGAGTTGAACTGGGTCCCGCTAGAAAGCAAGTTGATACCGGTGAGCTCCAAAAGATGAAAATGATGGTATGTTTGGCAATCCTAAATCAAACTTTCTGTTAAAATATTGTTTATATATGCTAATCTCATCTTGGTTTGTCGCAAATCTTTCTCAGCTCGACAAAGCAAGACAGGAATCTAGGTCCAAGGACGAAGCTATGAAAACCCTTGAAGAGAGCTTACAAAACCTAGAAAGTAAGGCCAAAGGGAAGGATCAGACTTACAAAAACCAACTAAACAAGATAAAAGAGTTAGAAGGCCAGCTCGAGCTAAAGACGTCACTCCACGGCCAATCCGAGAAACAAATTTCACATCTTTCGGAGAGGTTAAAGGGAAAGGAAGAAACTTGTGAGAGACTTCAACAGAAGGTCTGCCTTTCTACGACGATCAGTAGTATGTTAATAGCTTGAAATTTTTCTTAATAATTGTTCTCGTAATATCTCTGAACTTTGAAGGTAGTAGATCTTGAAAACAAGCTCAAAGATCTAGAAGAATCTAAATCTACAGCATACCAGGAAAAGGTTCTCTGACTTGACTCTTTGCGGAAGCACTTTTTTTTTTTTTTAATCTCCCTTCTTCTGATTGTTTCAATTGCTCGCTTTTTCATGGTGACGGAAAGTTTTATGCGACTGTTTCATGATTAAATTTTTATCATATTTGTGAACCAGGTTAATTATCTTGAGAAGAAGCTGAAAGAGCAAGTCCAAGAGTATGAATCTCGCTCTGTAATCCTTCAATACAAGGTTGCTAAAATTTATTATTGCATTAACATGGAAGTATGGTTGACGTAGTATATGGCAAACTAATTCTAACGATATCTTTCTTGGACTTTTAAGTTTGATGAGCTTGAGACAAAGTTGAAAAAGCAGGAACAGAATCCGGAGGTTGTGTTACTTCTTCAAAAGGTGAAGCTCTCATCCATTCTCACTCTAGTGCCTATAAATGTGTATTTTCACTTCTCTGATGTTTTTACTCTGCACACGTTTAATTAACTGTAATGTGTGTTCTTGTCTAACAATGTCGAATGAACCAGAAGTAATTGGGCATTAAAAAATGTATGATCAAAAGAAATGATGTAGCGAAAAGTACTAATATACATATGCTAATTGCAGATCAAAGAACTCGAAGATAAAGTACGAGAGCAAGAAAAGCAGTTGACACTCACGGTGATTCCAGAATCTGTCAATCCATTTAGATCCACCCCTACTGAACGTGAACAAACTGTTAGAGACGAGATCACAAATGAGACTGAGCACCGTATTCTAAGGAGCTTAAATTCAGCAAAACGCCAGGTCACACAAGGATCGGTTTTGGTAAAGGAACACAATACTCTTCAAGAGGTTCGAAAGAAAAGATTGTCAAGAAGGAAGAGTGAAGTCGAGAACAATATGGTGGTACCAACTCCGGTAAGTGATAACAAAGGTAGACAATCCGATCCACCTATACCTTTTCCCAGGGTTTCAAGAACTACTAAGCCAGCCATCTCTACTCAAAGGCCTGTTATTCACAACAAAACAAGCAGAGATCCAGTTCAAGGGATTAAAGAGAGGGATAGCAAAAAAAGGATTTGGTCAAGATAACAATGTAACCCCCACTGCCCTCCGCGTGCACATGAGAAAGGCCACGAGTTCTGGTTGTCTTGAAACTTACAAGAAACACAGCTGCACATATACTATTAACCGCTATTTAACTGTCTTGTATGTTAGAACAGTTGCTTTGTATCATTAACATGTAATGTGATGTTTGAGTGGCCAATCTCAGTCTTGGCTCTTTCATTCATTAGGCTTGATAGTAATATGTTGACCTCAGATCTGATTATCCATCTAATACAATAGAGATATATGAATGTTGTGTTATGGGTATAAAAATTGTTCAGTGAGAGAATGATTTAACTTTTACTTGTGTTAGAATCTATGCTTTTGTGAGTCCTGGATCACCAACGATAATATCCAACTAACATCCTTTTAATGAGCATTCACAATTGCTATTGTAGTGAGTATCAGTATTTTGCTTGTAACATTGGAGACAAGGAGAACTTTGCATAAAACTCTTGGTCCTTGAGTGATTTTGTGATATATTCTGTTGAAGTTTGCTTACGACTTTTGTCAACATGGAGAACTTTGCATAAAACTCTTGGTCGTTAAGCTGAGTGATTTTGTGATGTATTCTATTGAACTCAAAATCTTGCCGACCTTGTAGTTAATACATCGTGGCCACATTTCTGTCCACCTAACAACTTGTTAGAATGCAGGGGTGCAATCCCGGGGGTGGTGCAACAACCGTTTGCACTTCAAAGCTCTAGTCAAATATTGAAATTGGGGGTGGGGAGACGAGCATATAGATTTCTTGCTAGATTTTCAAATATTGCATACTTTCGAATGAAAATGAACGAATACATATAGAGAAATATGGGAATTGGTAGGTGAGATGTCATCCTCAAATGTCATGTAGTTAAAAGCCCATTGTCTTGTTACAACTAATATAAACTAGTTTGTTGGTTTGTGCTCTACTTGGGCCGTATTGTAGAGTTATTTGTAGGACACAATGTCTAGTGTAGTCAGCTCGACATATAGGTTATGATAATCGACTCGAAAGCCTCATAAAAAGGGAGCGTCAATTTCTTACTCGACATATAGGTTATAGGGTCATGTCTTGCCACATGTATGCCCCATATTAGTGTAACATATTCAATTCTTCACTCAAAAAAGACAATTGATAATCCTTTTGACTAAGAGGACAACACCGATTTTCATGGGAGAAGCATCATTACATTCAATTTCAAATCCTTGTTAAAATATGGAAGTGAAAAAGGAAGATAATTGCTAATAAAGAAGAATTTTGATTTATCTAACTTAAGTTGTAAAGTGACACAATACAAATTAGTAAAACTAGTACTTTGAAGTTATTTTCATTTAGGAAATATTGCAGGGGTCTCTAACCTTTTCAAAAAGTGCAAATTGGTCCAAACTTTTAAATTTTGACAGCATCATCCCAAACCCTTACATAAAAATGCGACTGAAGGACCCATTAGGCCGTTACCATCCAAAATTTTGTTGATATCCCATGAAATGCACTTGACAAAAATTTCTCTTTTCATTTATCCAAAATCGTTGTTAACCATATAATGTTACCTCATTAACTACACATATTCGATAACTTAACAACTCATTAATTTAGCATGAAACAACCAATTAATGTCATATGCAAATGACTAAATACTATATTAATCTCTAACAAATTATCTTTTCAACCTTCCAAATCTCTTCATTTTGAAGTTCAAATCACTTTTTTTTTTCAAGATTAATTACAAAACATGAATTGAAACAAGTGGTTTTTGAGAAAAGTCCAAAGATTGGTTAGGCCACAAACAAAATTTGTGTTGTTTTTGGAAGTAAATTCAGGTCTGAGGATGTCATGAACAGCTTTGCATTATTATGGACATTTTGCTAAAAGCTGAAATAGTAATGATGAGGGTCACTTAATGGTGTGGGTTTGAATGGATTTGCTACCCGCCAAACAACTTGACGTCGAGAATGCATTCTTCGCGTTTTTAGAACAATCAAGAACAACTCCACCTCCCCTACCGCTCTAACCCCTCACTCTATATACGTAGATACATTACATATATTTATGCACATCACAAAATTATAGTTAAACTAGACGTGTCATATCCAGGGGCGGAGGGAGGGGTGGGCTTGTCCA
>CAIGRF010369208.1:1555-24411 GCA_903798235.1 Fraxinus ornus | reverse complement strand
CAATGCCGCCTGTACCACCACCACCATCGTTTTCTCAAATTCATTATCGTCAATGCCGCCTGTACCACCACCACCATCGTCTCCTCAAATCCATTACCGTTAACACCACCATCACCGTGACTACCACAACTACCATCTACACTCTTCACCACCATCTCTACCACACCACACCACCAACCAAAAAAATCCCCAAATCTACCATCGCCGTTGCCGCCACGACTACCACCAACAGTCACCGCAATCACCACCAATTCACAGCCACCGCCACCACCATCTCCATCAAAGTCGCCACCACCAATTAATCAGTCATAGCAACCACCATATATGTACGTCTCTGTCGCCACATGCACATGCACAGGCACATCCACGCCACGCCATCGCCAAAACCAAACCCACCACCACCGGTGAAGAGGAAGAGAGAGTGAGAAGAGACAAGACGGTAGAGAAGAGAGAGTTTGGAGAGGAGACGGAGACCGCCACGCCACCGCCAACATAAAGTTGGAACATATAAGCCCGCCTACTGTAAAACCCAACATTTAAGTCCGATTATCCCATTTCCCTTTGTAGCACTCACTCCCCGTTTGGCGACGAAGATAGCGGCACCAGAAGGCCTAAATTCCTCCAACCTACCAACTACAGCGGCGACATTTCTAGACCCACCACCAATCGAACATCCTACCACCACTAACACAACCTCGGCTACCAATGCTGCCCATATCAACCCAGTCCCTAGCCTAGCCCCCAAACGCGAGCGTCGCCCCAGCGTCCGCCTAGGTGAGATCGGTGGAGACCCACCTTACGACACCAAGAGAGAGTGAGAAGAGAAGACGGTAGAGAAGAGACCAAGAGAAGAGAGAGATGATGAAGAAAATTGGATTGGGAAGAAATTGATTAGGGTTTGGGATGAAATATCTGATTTTTGAAAAATGAAACTTTGTATCTGAAATTTGAAGTTAAATCTTGAAAATTCTAGTTGTGTAATTTCCACATCAGCATATCACCCACACGACCCAAATGTCTACACTAGTCACCAAGAGATCACCCATGTCGGACAAAATCACATTTTTTCTGGTAATTGAAGATGTCTCGATGCGAAGCTGTCGACCAAAAATTCAACGCAAAGCCATCAACCAGAAGAACAATCGATTAAGCCATCGATCGGAAATTGACTGAGACACAATCTCAACGCGAAGCCGTCGACCAAAAATTGGTCGACCTAGAATCTCAAACAAAAGTCGTCGACCAGAAATTGATCAACCTAAAATAAAAAAGGTGAAAACAAACTAAAAACCTCTGACTACACGAAGGGCAGAAGCAAAACTGAAAGAAAATTGATAATTCAGCTAAGAATTCGAAAGGTAGGCTCTAATATCATGTCAATATCTGGATGAATGGCAAAATGACCTTTTCATGAGGATTATTTCCATTAAATAGGAATTACAGTACAAATCATTCGCTAATTTCTAGCATTTACACTATTGTATTAATCTATCTTAGGTAAGAATAATTACACTGTATAACTAATTACACATCCACTGAAGAGGGGTGCATTCAATTGAACTTTTGAAAACTTTGATGGTCTTTTTTCAAGTGAAGACTTTTGTGTATTTTTTTCGAGATTTATATGGAATTAGATGAAGTTTTTTTTTTTATTTTTTTTGTAGATATTTATAGACTTTCATTTTAAAACTTTTATAAAGTTTTGTAAAATTCAAAAGATTTTCGAAAACTTTCATTTGAAATAGAATTCATATGGATATAGTGTAATAGTATGGAATTATCACTACGAAATTGTGGTTCTCACAACTCTCCTTTCCCACCCATATAATAAAAAAATATTCAAAAAAATAAAAATTTAAATCCTTAATTAAATAAATAATAGTAATTATATNTAAATTAGTCTATATAAAATTTTATAATTTAATTAAAAATAGATATTTTTCACAAAAAAAAAATGAATGAAAGATAAAAATTATAAGAATATAATTTAACTTTTTCCTAGAAAATAGAAATAAACAATAAGGGAGAGAAAAAGAAAAATAGAAACTAATATAATCAATAGAAGAAAATAAATTTTAATCATAAGAAAAGAAAAGAAAAATATTGAAAAAATAAAACATATTAATTTCTTTCTATTTTTATGACAGTCTCCCAAAATTTTATGATTAATGAGAGACAAATTTTAAAATTTTATTTTAGTACATTCTATTTAAAAGTTAGTATCATAGAGAAAAGTCTCTAAAAGTCATTAATATTTGAATATCTCAAAACTTATAGAAAGTTATAAAAAAATTTAATTGAATATATAGTGAGTTTTAACTCAATTAAATACAACAATATTTTTAGAGGTCTGTAAAAATCTAAATGCCTGAACTTTTTAAATCCAAAAAGTCCTTAAAAATCTAATACACCCCTATAAATCTCTTCCATAATCTCCGCCATTGATATTTCTGGAGAAAAAAATGTACATCTCCCTAACCACTATGGCTGGAGAAGCTGCTTCTATTTCACTTTTGGTTTTGATAAGATATCTGTGTTAAAGTCTTGAGTGGTGCTTCCACATTAACACCCATGAACATTGATGCACGCTAAATGACTTACCTCTGCAGTGAGCATTTTCTTGTTATAACATTTTCTGACATTAAAATTATTTCATATGTAGGATAAGAACTACTTTACTTTACGCGACATAAAGGGCAGCAAACTCTCTGGGAGGGTTTTCAATATCCTTTTTAACACCAAAAAGTTCGTGGATTTTGAAAAAGGGCATAATTCAGTTCTAATTAGTCAGGTATTAGGTGCAAGTTTATTTATTTAGTTAATGTTTAACGGTGCTATGATTTTGGATATGCATAGAAAGGTTCCTCAGACTTACTATCTTTTTTCTTTCTTTATCTCCACAAAGGCACGTGAGAATCCAAATTGGACCGAGTGGGACCACTATGCACACAGAGAATATATTTTGCTTTCCACGGACAATGTCTCTAGTGGAAGTATTTACTGGGATGGATCTTCGGATGATGATTGGGATGCAGAGCTTGATGATGATTGGTGAGGTATTTGTTTATATTATCAGTTACTTCCTTTTCAGTCATTCAGATTTCATTTAATTGACCAACTGTTTGATTTAGATTAATGCATCAACACACCTTTATTGTGATTGACAATGCTCATGTGGTAAAAATCATTGAATTTTATGTGTCTCCATGTGGATATCTTCACTTATTAAATTAAAAAAAAAGGAGGAAATAGTAAATAAATGCAGTTTTAATTTGCTCTACCACAAGTCTTGACTACTTAGAACTGATGCTGCATTAGACACCAGAGAGTAAAGAATGATCTCTGTTTCTTGAACTAAGTAATTTTGGTTCTTTAGTTAAAAGGGAAGGTCATCTACTTTGCTACACTTCAAAAAGGTTCTTTTAGTGCGTTGTATCATGGCCGATTGTTTAATTTAGCTAGAAGATTCTTAAAGTTTTGGTTTTACTTTAGCTCCAAGGATGCCTATGGAGATGCAGAAAATCTCAGTAGTGCAGCTTATCAACAGAAAGAAGTTCCGGTTGCACTTTAGCTACCTTTCAGTAGTAATCTTTTGTACATTGCATCTAAAATTCAGTTGACTTTATTTTTCCAATAGCCAGGATTTTTTTCATTTATCACAAAAAATAATCTGTGGAAAAGAAGTATATCGCAAATCATTATAGAAGTCCACCCAAGAATCTGTAAATTTTGGGACAGAGTAGGAGCTCCAAGAATATCATAAAGTAAGGTAAAGAGAAGTGCAAACTTCAAAACCATTGATTTCTCTCCCTCTGCGGGGCCATGTTATGCAATGAGTTGCCACTTTCCAGTTCTTCCTACTACAACTTGCCTCCCTCGTCGTCACAGAATAAAGGACACTAGTTTAGGAGAAAGGCCATTCCACATTGCCTTCCAATGAAAATACTTCCTCTTATTGTTCACCAAACGAAAGTAGAAAGATATACCAATATTTTGCATCTTTCCAGCATGTGATATCCTCCCTAAGCACTCGAACGTTCAAACTGTGCTCTTTGCAAATAATAACTGGCTTCTTTCCAAAATATACCAATATTCTGCATCTTCCTTCCAAGTGCAACTCCACCTCAACGTCATCCCCATCTGAAAGCAAAATTACATCAGCCCTGATTTTGCTTCTATTTGCTGCAATTTTTGAAGAAAGAGGAAATTTATCCTTTAGCACAACCACCCCACCCCACATATCGAAGGAAAATCTCACTCTGTTCATGATCAGCAAGGAAACCAAGGAATTTCGAGAAATTACTTCAAGCACCTTTTCTCAACCAAGCCCTACTAGATGGGATCAGATCCCTCCTTCCAAGACTTCCCACTTCAATAGGACCTTTCATAAGTTTCTAACTCACCAAATGTTATTTCCTCTCATCCTCTTTGCCTTTAGAAAGATCTCTTTGAAATTTTTTAATCTCTCTGCAACTGTAATAGGAGTTGTGAACAAAGGCATCAAATATATTGAGAGGCTAGATAATGTATTTCTCAACAAAACCATCTACTTGCGGTAGAAATTTTCTTTTTTTTCCTAAGCATATGACAATAGGAGTCAACACTTCTCTAGGCTTAAATTGAGAATCCAATGTGAAGATTGTTTGATGATGATGACAGAAATTATGAGTAGAGAGTTCTCAACCATAAATTAAAAAATCTTAATGAATGGTCATAAAATTCTTAGGAAGAAAAATGGTTATGTGATTTCTTCTCAAGTCCATCCAATTTTAAGTGGTTTCTTCAATTTGTAAGAACCATTTAACATTTTCACTCGACTGTCCAAACGAAGGGGGTACTATCCTTACATGCCTGTCTCATGTGTGCTTTTCCTCTCAGTGATGAGATGACTGTTTCATCTTCTACTAAGATGCGTTGCTAATGCTAATATGAGAAAGTAAATGGGGTTTGTTATGGTTCCTGTCTAGTTTACTCCTGAATATTTTGTTCTCTGCGCTCTTCAATATTTATCCTCATTAGTTTCCACGATTTGTTATATTCAGGTGTCTATGAAGAATTCTTTGTATCAAGCTGTATGTAGTAACATTGTGGGAAAAGCTGTCCAATGGAATTCAGCAGTCTGCATTTTGTCCTCAAAATTATATGTTTGAAGAGTGAAAATTTGAGCTTTCCCGTGCTAAAGAACTGTTCAGGTCATAGGAATTTAGAGTAGGATATTAAAGGCTCGGAAAGAACGGGTCAACATTTAACTGGTGAATAGTTAACAGTTCGTGTTGATGGCATGTATTGAACTCATAAATCAATAGATACTTTTTTGTAAATCTCAACTGAATAAAATAGTTCCTGATTGTTAAATCGTTTGATGACTAGTTTCATACTCTACTCAAGTCACTTATTGTGCACACATTTCAAGGATTCCATAATTAGTACACATTATCGACCATTCATTTATAATTCAAACCATTTCTAAACATGCTTTGTATTAATTTGATCCCATAAATGGGACCAAGTATGTTGTGCTACAAACACAATCTCAGAGTTTTTACTTAATGTGTATCAAACAAGGACTTAATTGTTCTATAATAATGAGAAATATATTTTCCCACCAGAGAAGTTTTAGACATAGCATAATTATTTTAGAAGTTTTAACCAACTTACTCGTAGAATCATTAATATTAAACTTTCCCTTGATTGCTTGCTTGCTTGTTGCCTTTGTTAACTTCTATAAGATTATAACTCATAGTTATCTAATCCGTGTGAAGAGTGTCATAATGCAGTTTCTGTCATTGTTCATTTTCTTTTTACATTTTGTTTGTTTTTTTTGCAAACATATTTTCTAGGTTGAGTGTTTCATGCGATAGTGGGGCCTGATCCGTGTAGACCAAGGCGAACACTCATCGTTTGCGACAAGAACTACCAGGAAATATAGTCCTGTTCGCTCCTCATGCTTTAGCACTCCGACATTGGTAGGGACCCAAAGAACTGCCTTCCCATTTGGCATTCTTTTCTCTTTGTTTTTTCATAAGCATTTTCGTCAACTTTTTTTGACAAAATGAACTATGAAATTTTTTTAGTATGTATGGAAGTTTATATATATATACACACACATTAGTTCAGACTAAAAAAATTTTAGTCCAATCCTAGCTTCATCATCTAATACACGTACAATTTTTTCAAATATTAGGTCAATACACGATTAAAGAAAAATATATAATATAATGGAACTTTACGCATTCAACATATTTATTTTAGAAAAGTATGTCCAAGATGAGACAAGGTTCTCCTTGTTCATTTTGCCCCTCCTACGTATGAGAAGATATATAACAATGGACATATTGTTATGACTCATAACTAGGAACTGCTACGTGGCATTGTAACCAAACTGTGGGACTAGATCCAAACAAACCAGGAAGCCCTTTTACTATGAGACCGAGGCCCAAGCTATTCCGAGGCCCATGATTCTAGGCCATGCGCTTGACCGAGCTCAAGCATCATTCGAGGCCATAGGCGTTAACCGAGACTTAAATACTTCAAAAGGCACCATCACAGATTTGAGGCTCTTCAGCAGCTAGTGACGACCCACGTGCAGAGATTTGCTCATGATGAAGATCTTTGTTTGAATGATTGACTTGACCTTTTTGTAAAGTATATTTGTGTCTTGTCTTGTCAATATAAGAGCATTTAATGCTTTGTAAGGCTAGGATGGCTAAGACTTGATGTCTTGGCCAAGGAGATGAGGCCACGTGTGTTTTGATCCAAAGGTTACCATTTCATTTGTAACACTATAAGTACCCTCACCATGTAACATGTAAAGACTAATGAAACTCTTAATACCCGAAGGTATATTACTCTCTCTTAATGCAACTTTGAAGACACAACAACACAATTTGCTCTCATATTTATTTGCTATTACAAATCGCGTTCTTATCGATTGGTGATTATTAGATAATCATGTCTCGGAAATCTTGTCGGAACCTGAACGGAAACATCTCGTGTCGTTGAGCCCTTCCCAAGTTCATACTTCGGAGTGATCTTGACCGTAGATCTACATTAACGTGTTGGATTTGGCTTACGTAGGCATGAGTGGGTCCGATATCTGTTGAGTTCTTGTTTGAGGTTAAAAGATTGGCGTCGTCTGTGGGAAGCCACACTATAACCATGAACAATCTCGTCGAAAAAGCTTTCCGAGAAAATAGTTTGGGCATCCCACTTGAAAAATGATTTGTTCTTGAGAAAAGAACAAGAGGAAGCCCCAGAGTTGGAAAACATTCGAGTTTTAGGCTTGAAAAGAGATGAGTTCAGAAGAGGACGCCCCTCCAAGGAGCGTAAGAAAAACTGATGATGAAGTCCCAGCTCTAGCGGCTTGACGCATACCCCACCACCACCATAGACGAGGTGGAAGGAGGTTGGCAGCCCAGCTTACTAGAGAAATGGCAACTCTGGCAACCAACATGTGGAGCATTACTAACTAAAACTTTGCGATGCAAGAGCTATTGAGCAAATGCAAGGCCATGGAGGCAGCCCAATTCTTCCCTATGCCCCCAGGAGCAGTACCAACAAGAAGAGGTGCAAAGCCAAAAAGCCTATCCTCCCAAGCATGCTAGAGGGGTAAGCCCCATTGAAAGGGAAGTGGGAGTTGACGTCTCTTCCACCTACGCTTTTGGCCTACCCACCGAGGCCCTATTCGACATGGAAGGTAACTTTCCTCCAGAATATGAACCCGAACATAGGCCTCAAAGGTCCACCAATGTATTTGATAGGTTGAGCCCAGCAGAACCGAGGCATATGTTGCGAAATGAAATACCAGCGCCTAGGAACAGGCCACAGCCCCCACCTCCTGAGATTTAGCAACCGGAGGAAAGGCAAGAATATGCCCCCCGAGTTGCCCCGCCTCGAAATGACGTCAAAGGAGGGATGAGGAGGCAAGTAACCAAGCAGGACCTTCTGCACCACCACCCAGGTATGAGGCCGAAGCTAATTATGATTCAGATGGCCCCTAGAGATCTTGTGACTTGGATGATGATGATGACAATCTGCTATTTTCACAAGAATTGAGGAATGCCAAGGTACCAAGCTACTACGTGATGCCCAAGATACCAAAATATGATGGGAGGGACGACCCGGCTAAACATTTGAATAGTTACAAGACACACATGAGCCTGAGAGGCGCCACCCCAGCTGTGAAATGTAGAGCCTTCCACTTAACTTTTAGTGGAGCAGCTGAAATCTGGTATAGCAGGCTACCGCCTGGGAGCATCCGGAGTTGGCCAGAGTTCAAAACCACCTTTTTGAAGAGGTTTGTTGTGAACAAAGAAGGAGAGGCCCCCATTCAGCGTCTTCAAGACATGAGGCAACAACCCGGTGAGACTTTAAAGAGCATCTTGTCCCGCTTCACAGATGAAATGACATATTGTGTCCAAGTTATTGATCGTGAAGCTTTGTCAGCACTAAGAGGAGACCTGAATATGAACACTTTATTTTGAAGAGATGTACAAAACTAAGATCCCACAACCTATGATGTCCTACTATAAATGATGAGATGGGAAATTATCAACGAAGAGTTGATTGACCATAGAAATAGGGCTAGTTGGGGTCTGCAGCCCCAACAAAGGCAATGTGGAAGAGGACCTACCCCCCATTTGATGGATCACCAGTTGAATCAATCCGAAAATGAAATTACCCCAAGCTCAGGCCAAGCACTTGCCTAGCCACTTTGAATGTGGTACCAACATTGGCCTATGAAGATGTGCAGGCAACAAACCCCCAAACCAATGAGTCCACGCGGTAGGGAGAGAGAGTGTGGGGGAGAGAAAATGAAATAATTAGGGTTTAAAATTTTGTAGGATTGATTCAAATAAAAATTAATTTAAAAATCATTAATTAAAACCTGATTTATTTATTATTAAAGTTGATTTTGAATTTATGAAAATATTCGTTAAAAATCTTTGAGGCTGTAATTTCCTCTTCCATTAATCTGTACTATTTTTATTGGACCTGGACTTGGGGAGCAGTGGGCTACAGCCCAGTGCAGCCCACTGCCAAATCCGCCCAGCATCAGTTCCAGGCAATGTAACGCGTGTGGCAGATTCATAATCTCTCTCAAAATCAGAGGTCCTCCCACCTACAGCTAAACAGTAACTCACGCTATTAGCAGCCAGCAGAAAATTCATTTACAGAGCAAATCCAAATCAAAAGTGAACAGATAAATAAAAATCCCCGCTGGAGCTATACATACAGCCTCCTGTATGTATATTCGTTTTGAGAGAGAGAAAGAGAGATCTAAGCTTAACAGCTTCAACATTCTCTCTCCAAATCAGCTCAATTTTGTAGTTTTTACGGGTAATTTTTTTTTATTTCCTGTTCTTTTTTACTTTTAAGAAATCACGGAATAACGCGTGTTTTTTCTTAGTTTTATTTGAATGTTAATCACTTGCTATTTTTTTTTTTTTAATTTCCGTTTTAGTTATATTCAGCTGTGGTAGATAGTGGAAATTGAGATCGAGATTTGCTGGGGTTTTGTTGTTACGAAACTTTGCTTAAAACTGTGCAATGTTGAAGAAGATGTATAATGAAAATTTTGGAATTTTGGTTTAGAAGTTAGAAGAAGCTCTTTGCAATATTTCTGGACCTTTTAGGAGCTGAAACCCCATATGATTTTTGGTATTTTTTAAGAATAAGATTGTGCAAAGTTTGAGTTGCAATTTTAAGGAAAGTGGGAGCGGAGGAAAATTCAATGGAAGATTGGTCAAAATATGCAAATAGTCCTGCCCATTTGGCCGTAGTGCAGCGTGACTATGCCACATTGAAACGGATTATTGCTGCCCTTCCTATGCTGGCTAAGGTGGGGGACGTGGCTAATGAGGCTGAGTCGTTGGCTGCTGAACAGGATGCTGATGCTGTGTCTGCAGTGATTGACAGACGGGATGTTCCAGGCAGGGAAACTCCTTTGCACCTTGCAGTGCGCCTTCATGATGCAACTTCAGCTGAGATTTTGATGGCGGCAGGTGCTGATTGGAGCCTTCAGAATGAGAATGGATGGAGTGCTCTCCAAGAGGCAGTTTGTAATAGGGAGGAGAACATCGCTATGATCATTGCCCGGCACTACCAGCCTCTTGCTTGGGCCAAATGGTGTCGTAGACTTGCTAGGATTGTGGCATCAGCATCCAGGATTCGTGACTTTTATATGGAGATAACCTTTCACTTTGAGAGCTCAGTTTTACCATTTATTGGGAGAATTGCACCGTCAGACACTTATCGAATATGGAAACGGGGTTCTAATCTCCGTGCAGATATGACGCTTGCAGGGTTTGATGGGTTCCGTATCCAACGGTCTGATCAAACATTTCTCTTCCTTGGAGAGGGGTATTCTTCAGAAGATGGCAATGTAAGTTTGGCTCCTGGCTCTTTGATAGTGCTCGCCCATAAGGAGAAAGAAATCACAAATGCTTTAGAGGGAGCTGGTGTTCAACCATCGGAAGCTGAAGTTGCTCATGAAGTGGCCTTGATGTCCCAAACTAATATGTATAGACCAGGAATTGACGTTACTCAGGCTGAGCTTGTTCCCCATTTGAATTGGAGAAGACAAGAGAGGACTGAGATGGTTGGAGCTTGGAAGGCCAGAGTTTACGATATGCTTCATGTAATGGTAAGCGTGAAGTCAAGGAGAGTTCCTGGTGCTATGACTGATGAGGAGCTCTTTTCGGGGAATAATGATGATAGAATTGCGAAAGGGGGTGAACATGATGAGTATGATGATGTCTTGACTGCTGATGAAAGAATGCAGTTAGATTCTGCTCTACGCACGGGAAACTCTGATGATCTTGGTGAGGATGAGGAGCCCAAGGTTATTTATTGCCATGAGAATTATGATAGGGGTTCATATGAAAGTTGTGAATCCAATGGTGTGACAAAAGAGAAGAAAAGTTGGTTTGGCTGGAATAAAAAAGGTTCAAAGAACTCTGGAGATGATCCTGAGGATTCAAAGATTCTGAAGAAGTTCTCGAAGTTGGCACCTGATGATAGCAAGCAGCGACACAATGACAGCCGCAGATCATCATCTGAGTTTCCTAGGGAAGATACTGGTGACCTTAAAAAGTCCAAAGATAAAAGCAGCAAGAAGAAAAATAAGAAAGGGGCTGCAAGTGAGCCGAAAAGTGAAAGTGAGTATAAGAAAGGTCTAAGACCTGTTGTATGGTTGACACACGATTTCCCTTTGAAAACAGAAGAACTGTTGCCTTTGCTTGACATACTGGTTAACAAGGTAAAAGCTGTCAGGAGACTGAGGGAGCTTTTGACAACTAAACTTCCTCCTGGAACCTTTCCTGTCAAGGTGCTTATTGCTTCTCTTCTTTGATGTTGCTTGTTATTTTTCTGTTCATCGGTTCATTATGGTATCTATTATTCTGTTCTTAATATGATATTACCGTCTTACGTGCATAAGCTCTCATCTCTATTGCTTTCTTTTATATCTGCAACTGGCCTATGCTTATGTTTTGCTTTTGTTGTGTACTTGATAGATAATCTGATGGAGTTGTTTGGTCATCCTGTGGCTTTTGATTTAATGTTTTATTTCCGTGTTCTTGTTGAGTAGAATTCCATGCAAAGCACTAACTCCTAAGTCCATGACGTACAAGTCCTAATAACTAATTACGATTAGTTTTACTAACTGATTACTAAAATTTTATGTTCTCTCATCTCAAATTTGAGTTACGACACATATTTTTCCTTTCCCTACTGCTAAATTCAAGTAAACAATCTTAGAGAATTCTAAAACTTTAGGGGTATTTACGTAAGTAACCAAAATCAGTAGTAGAATTGAAATATGTCCAATTTTGAAATTTTCGAAAGAATGGCCATTTTTGGATACAATGTCATTTATACCCTTTTCTATACATTTGTTCAATGTAAATAGGGAAACGTGAATCCAGAGTCACTAAATGGGTACCAATCCTCTCATATTTGGTAGTGCCCTAACGTTATAAATAAATAAACAGTTGAAGGACTTTTCGACAATTCCATCCAAAAGTCAGTTAATTCAACTATTGACTCAAATGTGACCATTTTTAAGGAGGACAATAGCGACTTTTCACATTTTCCAACTTAAACGATTAAATTAATTAAAAAAGAAGAGCAATAAAAAACAAAGAAAAAGGAAGATAATTTAAAAAAAAAAAATATTCAGCTTCCTCATCCCCACCTCCACCCCCACCATAATCACCGCTGACAACTAAACCCAAATTCAAAACCACCGCTGACAACTACAACCATAGAACTCAAAAAATCACTGCAAACAAAACAGCAGTGACAGCCTCTGATTCGACTACGATCCTTGGCAGTAGTGGTGTAATACTAGTCCAACAAACAGAAAAATAAACCCAAATCTGAGATGGACAATTTCATGATAATGTCGTACTCTAAACAGTTTCATGGATATTTAATTTCCTTTTATTTTGCAACCCGAACAGTGGGGATCTCCATGGTGGGATCCCCCACGGTCTGGTAGATCTCCCCCCTGTTAATACAAAATCAACGGGGTGAAAACCCGAGTTCTGTACTTAAATCACCTCGAGAAGGCTCATAACTGACGGAAATTAGTATTAGAAATTGGGTATTTCAGGATGTTGGTATTATCTGCAGAGAAGTGTAAGAAAGGTGAAGGTTGGACACTTGTATAGCTGTGTGGAAGTATTAGTGTCAAGTGACATTGATACAAGTGGAGATCACTAGAGAATTCATATTTTGTTGCACTTGGGGGTCCTACCCATACTTATAATCAGATTATATCTAGTGCAATAACATCCAATTTCAACACTATGACTAAAACAAGAAAACCAAAATCGTAACAACGAATTCCACCTAAAGGCACCTATATCAATTAAACTCATCATTGACCATCATCGTATTCCCAAGGGAGATTGAATAATTATATCATCAAAGTTGTAAAAATCCACACGACATACATCACATCATCTTATATAATATAATTAAACCTGAACTGAAATTAATTAATAGACACGTGCATAATTATTATAGCCGCTTCAATGTGGATTGAACCTGATTTCTGTAAGAAAAAGTCTTGTGACAGTCTACAATATGGATTTATCCTGATTCCACGTGTTTGTACCTTTTTGCAATATTAGCATTATGTGTGCTGCATTAGTTCTTCACAGCAAAGAAGGATCTGCTAAAAAATCTTTGGTTGCTTCAGTTATAATTCATGTATACTATCATCTTAATTTCAAAGCGAATCCAAATATATTAAATCCCGTGTCAAGAGCAGGACAAAAAAGGGAAAAAAAATAGGTCTCGGGTCAAAATTAGAGACTGCCAATATTTTCAACCAATCGCAATATCTCAAGCAGTCTTGCATTCTGGAGCACGATTCTCTCCTTTTAAGCGTAAAAATTGATCCATGCCTTCACAAGTCATCACCTCAACTTCAAATGGGCATGTGAAGTATTTACTTTGCAGGCTCAATTCTCATAGTTTTCTTGCATCTTGTGGTGCTGAACTGACACATGAATGGGGTACTACACAGATTGCCATCCCGATTGTCCCAACGATACGGGTTCTGGTAACATTTACAAAGTTTGAGGAGCTTCAGCCAACAGAGGAGTTCTCGACCCCTCTCTCAAGTCCTGTGCATTTCCAAGATGCAAAGTCGAAGGAGTCGGAAGGTTCTACATCATGGATTTCATGGATGAGAGGAAATGGCAGAGCTCAATCAAGTGATAGTGAAAGTCGCAGCTTTCGAGAAAAGCAAGAAACATAAAAAACATGCTACGGCCAGAAATCAAGTTAATGCAAGACAGTTGAGCGAAGAAATTAAAGAATAATGGCGATGAAAGATTAAGTTCGGCTGAAGCTCACGGTTGGCAGCATCTGAATCCTCTCAAAGTTAAAAGAGGTAAAAAGTTTGTCCTTCTATGTTTGACCTTTGTATTTCCTAGTGATATAATAGAAGGACTGGATGTTCTGGATGGCTTCATTCGTAGTATTTTAAGGACGTTTTATCCTCTTCAATTGTTGTATCCTAGTTATTTGATGTGGGAACTGAAACACAATCAATTTTTCATAGGCCCGTTTCAAATAGGATTGAAATGGCTTAGAAACCATACCATGTCCCGTTGATTATATGTTTGGTATGGTTGATTGAATAGTACTGGACATAATTAAGGAAGAAATAGAAGTTAAAAGTGTTTTGTCTCATTCATGCAGCCTTGTTGTGTATCGAAAATTAAGGAAGAAATAGAAGTTAAAAGTGTTATGGTCATTCGTGCAGCTGTGTGTAGCAAACATGCTCTGCATGTTAAAAACCTGGAAGAAATTATCATTGCAGAGTAAGATGTGAACCCGAACAGCTGAAACAAAGAAATTTTGGCAAGCTCGTTTGGGGTCTCTTTGAAGTTGGATTTGGGGGCAAGATTAGTGATCAGGTTGCTGAAGCTTAACTTTGTGTCCATTTCGGTCTAATATCAAAACTGTTTCATTTTGAATGTTAATAAACCTTAACAGTGTCAACTAAAGAGGCTTATGTGTGTGAGTACTGCAATCTCAGTTGAACATGTTAGAAGAGATAAGAACTTGTAAAACTTCAATGTTATAGTTGTTGAGATTTAGGAGCCTGTTTGGTAGAGCTCAAAAGTCGATTAAAATTGAAAATATAGTCGTTATTGGGTCCCACTCGTCTAATAAAAATCAACAATAACGACTAACTTTTCAATTTTAATCCGATTTTAATTTCTACCAAACACACTATTAATAAAATGCAATATTAGAAAAGGACCGGTTTAATTTGTTGTAGAAAATTGTACATCCAAATGACAATGCAAGCTCCTTTCGTTTTAATCGAATTGAAGGTTTATTCGCCGGTCGTATAATTTCCATTTTGCATGGTATTATGCGTTGAAACCTAAAAGGTAATAAATAAGTTATTTATTTAGGACACATTTAGCCCATGTTTTGCCCTTGGCTCCATTAAAAATGCATTTCGGGAGAAAATGTATTTTTGAATAGTAATATTTTGGAAAATGTATGGTTAAAAAATAAGGATTTTTTTTGTTTACGTGTAATATTATTTTATTGAAGAATGTGTGGTTGAAAATAATGAAGAAAAAAATGTATTTTTGAAGAATGGATAAAAATCAATTATTTAATAAATTTTGATAAAAAAAAATAATTAATTGTGTGATTGAAAATTAGATTAAAACTATTGATTTTATAAATGTGAAATTAAAATTAATAGTTGATTTTAATTTTAATTTTTATCAATTTTTAAAAACAAAATCAAATAGGTAATTAGTACTTTTAGACCATAAAGCCAGCATAGCCAGATGGGAGATTAAAGTCTCCATTGTCGCTTGTTACATCCGCTCTGTTAATTATGTTGCTCGTCTCTTTTAGGTCTCTTTGTTGGTTTTCCTATTTTAAGACTATATTGGTATAAGGCCAAGTTTTACCACACGAGTTTCTTCCAAACAGTTTGACATGAGAAACGCATTTGCGGCTTCATGATAAAAATGAATTATGTTACTTGTACAACCTTGATCGATAATTTCACACTTGACAACATCACATAAATCCCTGTTAAAAACTATTTTAAATTAATGGCACAAATTTTGACAACACCAAAGTTGTACAAATAGCTTAATTTGATAAGAATATCAAGCACTGTCAATTAGATAGTTTCACCAGTTCTTTGACCTCCATACTCCATAGGCGGTTGTCTCAGCTCTTTAACCAGACCTGATGCGATCGAACTAGCAAGGCTATATTTGCAATAATTTCAACTAGTAACCTCATTATTATTCTCTCTCCCCCAACACTTCAATAGTGTTACATGCAATAGTGTTCAATGTACTGATAACAACAATTCTGCATCTAACCATTGCAATTGAATCCAGTATAGGAAATATTCCAATTTCCAAGAACATTTCAATTCAAAATCTTATGAATTCACCATTGAAGAGAGGACAAGTTGAATCCAGATAAACTTGCACTCTGTTGTCCCTCATAACCTTACACTTTTTGCCTTCAACCTGTAGTCAGATACAAACTCCCTTTAGTAGAAAATAACAAACGAATGAATTCGCCTCGAGCAATTTAGAAAAACTGCAAAAGCAATGCATTCCCAGAATTCACTGGAAATCACAAACATAGGAAAGCAAAATAGTATTTCAATTCAGAAGTCCAAGGATAAAGATTCATTGGTCTCACAACACTGTCAAAACAGTTCTGCAAATCGTATTAATTCAAAATGACAGATTACAAAATTCAGACATACTTGGACAAATCTTAAGCTAATCACTGCCCCTTGGAGAACCATCATCAATAGGACTCCCATTGTCCCTAGGGCTAATGCTGTGGCTGCGACCATTTTCTTCAACAGGACTTCTCTCATTGGGTCTTTGATCCTGTTCTACATCATCCTTTGGGCTCCCGATCCTTTCATTTGGACTCGAGTCATACTCTAACTCGTTGGCTTCCCTACCGTCACTCAGGGATGGTGAAACCCTCTCCCTCGAATTTCTCACAGGCGTTGGGCTGTGCTTCTTTCCCTTGGATGGGAGTGGTGAGGCACTCCTTGATCTTTCTCCATGCTCGATGCTACGCTCCCTCTTCAGAGGTGACCTGGATCGGCTGCAAAGAAAAAGCTCACATGCTGATCCTATGTCTCTTGCCCCATGATTCAGGGTTAGCATAATATATGAAGGACTAGACATATTTTAACAACTTCATCGAAACCAAGCCCACTTAGCTAGGAAATTTGAAAAGGGAGGGAAATTTAAGAGTATAATATTGTTCCAGCTAAGAGAGAAATATAAAAAAAATTTAAGAAAGGGGCAATGGAGGAAGGTGTGAACCTATGGCTAGGACTCCGGCTATAGCTACGGCGTCGGAATCTGCCATGATGAGGAGAAGGTGAGCGGGAGTAACTCCGTCTACGTCTGTGCCACAAAACTTTTGTTACATAAAGAATATTGAAATTCTTGCAACGAAGATACTAAAGAAGACCACAAGGTCATCTAGACCGTACCCAATTTTCTTGGGACTATTTTGACAGTTTTTTTCTATATGACCCCGCTCTCCACAGCGATAACACTTGTTCTTCCAGTCTCCCGCCTTGCAGTCTCGAGCCCAGTGTCCTTCATTTCCACAGTTGAAGCAGCGTCCTGTTCCTGGTGTAGGGCCTCTGCCAAGATATTCACGCGAGCTGCCTGAACCACGTGGAACCTAAATTACAAGTCAAAACCCCGTTCAGTGTATGCACCAGGCAGATTTCATCCCCTCAAAACATGGGAGAACAAAACTTTTTTTTTTTATCAAGATGAAATTTCCACTACCATGTCCAAATGAATATTGCACAAGAAACACAGCAGCATATTATTAAAAAAAAAAAAAAACAAAATAATAACAGTGCCACATATATGTATAATGTTGTATAACTTGCCAATGACCCTTGAATAAAACTTGACTTCTAGTATAAACTTCTCATGTTTTTCATAAATCAAGTATACTATGAAGTAGGCACGTCATTCGACATCGAACACACGAATACGTATAAATGATAAAATTCATATATGAAACTATGTCCATGATCAAGTGAGAGAGGCATAAACCCTGAAACTTACACCCTTCGCATGTTCAACTGTAATGCGACTCCCATCAACTTCCCGTCCATTTAAGCCATACCGTGCATCATCAGCATCTCGAGGATCACTAAATTCCTATTATCAGGATAAGACCAAAAGAGGAAGAGAAGATTGCATCCACAAATACATAAAACAAACATGAGATTAAATTGTTGCAATGTAATGTAAACAAATAAAGAGCAGAAATGTGTACCACAAATGCATAGTCACGCTTCATATCTACATCACGTACTCTGCGTAAACGGATGCCAGAAACAATAAGGCCATCAAGACAATAGAACCAAATGGTTGATACTTCGTCATCTCAAAGATGAACTAAACACCAGTTTTTGGTTGTTGGGCATTTCTATCAAAAACACACAATAACACTTTCAAAAGAATTGCCAAAGTCGCCTAGACACTCTGCACGAATATCAACCACCAAGAACACCTTTCACCAGACCTCCAGGTTGGCTAAAAATCCCAGAGACCTTCAGAAAGATCAGGTTAAAATTATTTAGACACGAGGACTTTTTTCTTTGATTTTGAACATAGAAGTTAAAATTATTAATGTCAGAATAAAGGTTGTTATAATGGCACTTATTTCCCAACAACACCTTGACGTAGGCTCATCCAAGGACAGAGACCACAGCCAACTAGACAAGGGCTAAAGATAGCAAAGAGTTGCATCCAAATCAAAAACCAAGAACTCACATATACAACACAGAGTACTTGCAGTAAATCACAGTTGCAACCTCGTTCAGCATAAACAAAAATTATCAAATAAGTCTACTCTTACTTAATTACCTCCCATATCTGCGAAAGATGTCCTCTAGATCACGAGATCGGGTCCTTGAAGATAAATGGCCAACATAGAGACGTGTTGTGTCACCATAGCGGTCGTCATGACGCGGCATTTTCACTTATTATTCTCTGAAACAGACAAGAAAAAAGTCCAGTTTCATCCAACACCTGCCAAATGCATGCATCGACGAGAAATCAAAGCATGAGTGCAGTGCATTTAAATACGTGAATACCTATGTGAACAAAGGGGTAAAACGAATTTTCCAAAGCCCTAGCTTGTGAACAAACAATGATGCAAATTAAGCTCTAACATTCCTGACTTGGGCCTGTTTGGACCTGATGATTTTAATCTAAGTCAAAGTCAAACAATCAATATCAACCACATCTTTTATGGTCCCACATCTTTTCAACCGCACATTTCAAAAACTTCTATCACAATCCACTTAAATCTGATTTTAATCTACACCAGACACCCAATTTAGTATAAAATTACTCCTCTAAAATCAACGGAAATTAATCCCAAAGTGCATAAATCCATCAGCTTCCGCTTATTATTAACCGCGTATCAGAGAAACAATACTCCATATTTATGAATTAAGCGAAAAGTGGAAAATGAACGAAAATTAAAAGCAAGTTTATGCACTCGACGGGATGTTCTGATATAAATTTATGGTATTAACCCTCTTTTGATACTCAATCAATTGAGCTGAATTCTCAAGAACTGGAATAAATTAATGCAAAAGCACAAAAAATTGGAAAATCTGTATGCATGTGAAAACCTGGACCTACAGGCAAATCTTTCGAGACGATAAAAGGAAGAATCGAGTAGTATAAGATCAAATTGACGGGTGAAATTGAGAGAGAAAGCCGTACCTGATCCGATGTAACAACCCTAGACTGACTTTTGGGTCAAATGCAGAAGAGGTGAGAGAAATGAGTAATTTTTTTCGGAAATTGCAGCAAAAGCTCACACCTTTGAAACATTTGCAGACTTTTCTCAAACTTTTAATTTGTTGCAATCGTCACCCATAACCTTTTCAAACGTTGCAGGTGAGACCCTTTTGGATGATTTTCGTCCATAATTCCGTCAATTGATCAAAAAATTAACTTTGACTACATTTTTAATATTTTAAGAAGGAACAAAAGAGTAACTTTTCATTTATTACATTAAATAATTAAATAAGAAATTTAAAAGAAAAAAAAAACACACACACACACACACACACCCACCCATCGATGTCTTCTTCCTTTACCTTCAACCAACAGTGTCTTCTTCCTCTAATAATAGTGCGAGAACTCCCAGCATTAGTATCTAATAATTTCTCACTTCAATCATCACTCTTCTTTTAATCTGAGATACAAGAAACCCATGTTTTTCCAAAACTCCATTTCAAGTTTTTTCATGATTTTGAGGTTAGGTTCAAGAAGTAGCTTGAGAGTGCACATTTAGCTTTTCTTGAGCTATAAACACATGCACAGTGACACTTGGCTTCAAAGAGATCTACGATGGAGGCTAATATCTAGATAAGAATTGCTGCAACACTCTCTCTCTTTTGTATTTCAGTTGTTTATTGCGTTTCAGACCCCAATAACCTAGCTGTATTAAATCAATTGAGAAAATATTTGGAAAATCTTGAGCTCTTGAATTGGCCTACAAATGATGATAACCCATGTTGGCCTCCAAGTTGGCCACATATATTTGATTCTGACAAGAGTTACACATTCAAGTTAGGGGGTTAGGGATCTGAACCCTATGAAGAAATTGTTGCTGGGAGTTCTCGCACTATTTGGGCTGATAGTGTGAAGAATAAAAGGAAGAAGAAGATGACATGCACAGGTTGAGGAAGCTAAGGAAGTCTCTCAAGAACAAAATATAGTTTCAATATTTCTGCCTTTGCTTGAAACTTTAATCATATGGTAAAGAAAGAAGACATAGGTGGTTGGAGGTAGCAGAAGAAGACACTGATGGGTGGGTGTTTTTTTTTTTTTTTTTCTTTAATGTGATAAATGAAACGTTACTCTTTTGTCCATTCTTAAAATATTAAAAATGTGGTCAAAGTTAGATTTTTTGTCAACTGACAAAATTATGGACGGAAACTATCTAAAAGGGCCTCAACTGCTACGTTTGAAAAAGTTAGAGATAATGACCGCAACAAATCAAATGTTTGGGGAAAGTCTGCTAATGTTTCAAAGGTTTTGGAATTTTTGCAGCAATTATCCATTTTTTATATTATTTACTTAGATACTAATGGGCTTCCAGCGTCTTGCATAATAGGCTGAAATAGAAAGCCCACTATGAATATTGTTGGCTTTTGTTTTGCAAAAATTACAAGTGGGCCTTGTAATGAAAAATCTGTGTTGATAAAACATAGTCCAGTTTTGTTTTGGTAAAATGTAGATTTTCAGTAAATTTTGGTGAAACAGGAAGAAACGTGTGCACTGAAAAATTGATAAAAATTGTAGTTGAAAATGAGTTTGAGAAATTACTACCAAACAAAGTGATCATAATTCTAGCTCCAGTAAACCCAATAGTTCTGCCAGACCTTCCATTCCAAGTACACTTCTTGAATTTATTTTCCCCAAATTTTATGCTCATTACAAGTTTTTGGGTCCTTGGAATTTCACTTGTTTATGGGTTTCTATTCAGTTGACTTATGTTGGCATTCACAGCACAATCCTTATTGTGGATGTGGATGTGGGTGATGGTTGAGAGGAAGAAGACAACAGTGTGTGTATTTTTTTTTTTTTTTTTTTTAATGTGATAAATGAAACGTTACTTTTTTGTCCCTTCTTAAAATATTAAAAATGTGGAGAGTTTTTGTCAACTGACGAAATTATGGACGGAAACTATCTAAAAGGGCCTCAACTGCTACTTTTGAAAAAGTTAGATATGATGGCTGCAACAAATCAAATGTTTGGGGAAAGTCTGCTAATGTTTCAAAGGTTTTGAAATTTTTGCAGCAATTATCCATTTTTTATATTATTTACTTAGATACTAATGGGCATCCAGCGTCTTGCATAATAGGCTGAAATAGAAAGCCCATTATGAATATTGTTGGCTTTTGTTTTGCAAAAAATTACAAGTGGGCCTTGTAATGAAAAATCTGTGTTGATAAAACATAGTCCAATTTTGTTTTGGTAAAATGAAGATTTTCAGTAAATTTTGGTGAAACATGAAGAAACGTGTGCACTGAAAAATTGATAAAAATTGTAGTTGAAAATGAGATTGAGAAATTACTACCAAACAAAGGCTCATTCTATATCACTATTTTAAGAAAAATTAAATCCAGTGGTTAAGGTCCTCTTAATTGTTAATTGATGTGATCATTAAGTTGGTTTGTGTTAATGAATGATATGCACGTTAAGCCCCTGTTTGGTTTGGATTAAAATTTCAAGTCAAAATCAACAATTAATTTTAATAACACATTTCATGTGACTCACAACTTTTCAAACAAATACGTCATCAACTTTTATCAAAATTTACTAAAAATCTGATTTTGATCTCTACCAAATATGAGCTAAAGATAGTGTAACGTTGAGCGAGCAAAGGAGCACATGTTATGTAAAATAACGGACGATCCAATTACCATGTTGTCTTTTACAATCATGCTATATTTACACTTTTATTGACATCTTTATTCACACAGTGTGATGTGTCACACAATCTGACCATTTATTTGAATAATAATTATTCAAATCAATTATCAAATTTTTTACATATCACATTATGTTAACAATAAGGATAAATCTAAATGTACCTAATGTTTTACATAATTTTTTTACCAACTAGACACTTGGCGCCCCTCCAATAAAAAATTATGTGAATCATTTGGTGAGTGTAGCATGATCCTAACAATAATGTACAATTTGAATGTACGAATAGCATTATCCTATCTTTTAACCACGATGATTGAATCTCTCTAATCTTTAAAGCAAAACAGTAATGTATATGATAGAACAAAATTTTGACTAAAGGATAGAATGAATTTAGTAAAATATGTATTACTTTAAGGGACGGTAAAATCTTTGTTTCCCTGAACTTATTGTTCTTTTATGGAAATTAGTTTTCACCCGTGCAATACACGGGTTGCGTTATTTTTAAGCCAATATTAGCGTTTTGAAAGCTAAGATGAAATAGGAGATTGTATTTCAAAATTTTCATCATAAAAAGATTTAATTGGTTTGATTTAATTCAACTTCAGATTTTGATTTCTTGTTGAATTGAAGAAGCTGCTGTTGTGAAATTGAAGTTACTGGATTTTCAGTGAAGTTACTGGCTTTACACACAACATACCGGAGACACGGAGACACCGAATTATTTGGAGACACACATGGTGTTTCCGAATTATTTGGAGACATACACGGTGTCTCCGAATTATTCGGTGACACGAAGACACAGTGTCTCCGAATTATTTGGTGCCA
>CAIGRF010369201.1:11155-22075 GCA_903798235.1 Fraxinus ornus | reverse complement strand
AGGTAGTTAAAACATGTCTTGCGTAAATGCAAAATACTTCATTCCTAAGAATATTATGGCAAAGAGGATGACGTAAGAGTACATATTAGCCAGATTAACTTGTAAATGCGAAAGATGTAGATGTTTTCCGTGTATCATTAGAAATTATTCTCTGTGACAACAAAAATAATCTCTGCATCTGACATCCATTTATTTAGAGCCTGTTTGGTTACAATTAAAATCTAATTAAAATTGAAAATATAACCGTTATTGGGTCTCACCCATCTAATAAAAGTCAACAATAACGGTAGAGATTAAAATTTAATTAAAATTGAAAAGCTAACCATTATTGTTGACTTTTATTAGACGAGTGAGACCCAATAACGACTATATTTTCAATTTTAATTCGATTTTAAGATGAGAAAATCATATACTTTCTCAAACAACTATTCTAACTACCAAATGCACAATCACAAAATTTAGTCAAACAAGTCCAAATGTAACTTTTGGATAACTCTTTTTGACTTTTTAAAAAAACATGCCAAACAGGCCTAAATGTGTGTTTGAACCGCATTATTTTGAAAGAATGTACTTTGAAATAGGAGGAAATTACACAAAAGCAGAGGTTTAAAGAATATAATTCAAAATTCAGGTGCAAACTTTCATTATTCATAAATCAGGTATCAATAAATATAAATATAAATCAATTTTCTTTTCACCCAAATCCAGACCCTAGCTCATCCCCGTCTCTCTTATCCCTGTATTCTCTCTCAAACCCAATTTGAAATCGACGCCGCCATCGCCTCGCCCGCTACAGCAACCCAATCGCCGGACAGCCACTGTTGCGACGACGATTTTCGACAGTGATTCGCTTCTGAGTTGAATTTTTTCTCTATTCGTAAATCAGTTTTGTTACCAAATATTCTCATTGTTCATATTTGAATTGGAACATAGATATATGTTGATGAACGTTCAATTTGTTATTATCATTCCAGTATCTGTGCTTAGAACGATTTGTGGTGGTGGATCTGGCAGTTCAGCGATGTGAAGCGGTGGTTGGTGCAGGTGGCGGTGAGTCTGGCGATAATGGGGTGGTTGGTTGAGATAATGGTGGTAGATTTGGCGGTGGCGGATCTGGACGTTGTTGTGATGGTAGTGGATATGGCGATTACATGTGCGATGATGGGGTGTTTGTGACCAACAATTAGGCGTATGTGACCAACTATTTGGCTGATTTGTGACTAAATATTAGGTGTCTGTGACTAAAAGTAATTTGTGACCAATAAACTTTAACTTACGTGATCCATAGATAAAATGTGACCTGTAATTTGATTGATATGTGACATCGAAATAATATGTGACCTACAAAATTTTTGATACGTGACTACGAAATAACCTCTGACGAATTAATTTGACGATATGTGACCAGTAAATAAATCTGTAACTTATAATTATAAATCTGTGACCATTAATCACAAACCGTGACTTTATTATCTTTATTTAATAAATATTTTTAATTAATTAAATCAATACCTGATTTTTGAATTTTTCAAACTATTTACCTTACTTTTGAATTGAGGTAAAGAATACATCTTATATATGAAATTTTTCCTTGAAATAGTAGATTGATTGAGAATACGTGGTTGAAAAAGAAGTAAAAATTATTGATTTAATAGATAATATTATTTTATTAAAAAATGTGTATCAAATAGGGGCTAAATGTGTTATTCTACCATTTCTTTACGCCGGTCAAGAATGGTTATACAATCAAGTACTCTGTTCTAAAAAGCACATCTAGGCGACGCCTAGGCGCGAAGTAAGATGAAAACGCCTCGTTTTGAGATTAAGCAGTAATTAAACGGTCAACGGACAATGTTGACTGCCTAATGCGCGACTAAACGTGCCTAAGCGCGCCTAGGAGGCCTAATTCCTAGGCGCGCTGTACACGACTCATTTCTTTTTGCTAATGAATAATTACTTAAATATGCTATGCTTCATTAAATGTACATTTCTTTTTGTTTCTTTTTCTTTTTTTTGTTTGTTTATAAATGAAAAAGAAAACATTAAATTAGAATCCGATAAAGAATTAGATTAGATAAGATTTAAACTACAAGTTATCTACATTATGTAATTATGATTTTGAAACTTATCTTTATGAATGAATTATTAAATAAATGCAGTATTTTGTAATTTTAAATGTTTGGTATGCATTATTTGAATTGTTGAATTTTTTTTACAATGATTAAAAATTTAAAATAAAAAAACGCTTTTTTACGTTTAAGCTTTGCCTAGGCTCACCTACGCTCCTAAAGTTTGAAGCTTGACCTCCACGCCTAGTCACGCTTTTTAGAACACCGGTCAAGTATCATTCTATTACCAACAAATTAGCCATTAGCTACAACATAATTAAAAACAAATGTTTGTTTCATTACTTCTTTTTTTTTCCCCCTTTTTTTTGTTGTTGCAGCAGACGTGTTCACAGTAAATCTGTACATCCCACGAATATAAATCCATAAAACTTCTACAGAACGTCTTCTTTCACGTCTCTAAAGATTTCTATATACAGAATATCCACAAAGAGTTGCTTTGCTAAGCACACACACCTCTCATAACTTGAGAATGAAATTCTTACGATAATAGAACACACTTTGTAGACAACTTAATGCACAAGAAGCAATTAACCTGAAATTAAAAAAATTGCATAATGGATAAATTGAAACCAAAAATCAGTATAAAGAGAAATGAGACTTTCTGTAATTCAATATGTGCTTACCTTATTCAGAGAATTCGAACACGCCACCAATCCATTCGTCGTCTTCGGGTTTTACCTTCTCGTTGGAATTACTGCTACCGCCCTCCTGATTATTTTCAACTTCAATTGATTGGTGGGGGTCACGATTATCTGGCTTATTACAGTAGCCTTCCTTGAAGAACTGCTCAAAATCTACCGTTTTCTCCGTTCCTGAAGGCATAAGAATGTCTGCAACTAATTCAGTATTGTCAGCGTCCAATAATGGGGTCTCGTTCCCAGATGAGCATGACATACTCGTGGTTGTATTATTATCAACATGAAAATCTACTCTACGGGGCTGTTCACGACTTAAGGGCATAGTGTTCCCAGATCTCTGGTCCATTATGGGAAGATTGGTACTCTGTTCTCTTCCCTCATTTAGTTCACTCGGAGAATGGCTAATGTGCATTGGAGACTTATCAATGTTCACGTGCTCCAAATCAAGCAAATTCTCAATTCGCCTGGATGATCCTGACAAAAAAATCGAGAACTGAGTTTCACCACAAAAAATAACAGTTTGAGTAGACATGTGGGATCTTTAAGGAATGAGATTTCATAAAGGTAATTTCTTCTTGTTGATAAATCCAATATATTCACTAAGTATTCAGGTCTCAGCAAAAGAACTAGGGGAACTAACGCATTAATAGGAGACTGAAAGGACTAACCTCCATCAGAGCTTTCAGTAGAACTAAATGATGGTGGCTCTGAATGAAAAATAATACTTGCTTCATTAGTCTTCTCTCTAGGATCCGAAGACAGCACATTAGGATATCTTCCCTCAGAAGGCACTGATCTATATCACAAAAAATATAAAACAGTTGTAATATCGCAGCAATACCACTTCAAATGTCCTAAAACTTCTTTCAGGACCACCATATAACAAACTACGTGCTATGTGAGGAAGAAAAAGACATACAGAATCAGTAATACCTCCAACCACATTCAAAAAGGTTTCCCATAAATCATATATATAAATCCTAAGTAGCAACTTCCATCAATGTTAGAAATTCAAATTACGTTAATCCATTACTGGCAAGACGCAGAATAAATTTACCAAACAGGCACAGATTATGATCGTCAAGACACAAAAAATTGACAAAAACAAGAAAACATAAAGACGCAATCACCTGTCTATCCAGGGAGTTCTCAAGACAGGGAAATGATCAAATACTGGCAGCAAATCCTTTTGTCTTACTTCAACTTCATGTGAAGAAACCTTCTCAATTTCAAATTCTCCACCTGAATAACATTCCGCTCTCAAGGGTCCCATAACAAGGAAATGTATCTAAGAATTCAAAATTGATAACCCATCAAAACAGCACATAATAGAATGACCACTAATAATGCTATTAGAAGTACCTTGGACTTGTGTACCAAATAGAAGAAAATAAATAAATACCTCAGTCTTTTGCCATACTGGTAAACTAGAGGAGTTTATTTTCACTTCAGCATTGGACAAATACCAGTGTGATCTCTCAGGAGACGACAAGGAATCGCTCTTGACCAGTTTCTTTTCCCTAGCACTTTCCTTCTCCTGGAAAACCGTTTTCGAGTCATCATCTATCTCAGGATCATTCTGTCCATCAAAGCTGCTCCCAAAAACGCACTCCTCTCTTTCCAGATTATCCGATCTTCTACAAACGTCCCACCATTGAATAGGTTCAGCTTTCACCTTTAACTCTTCATTTTGCGGTGGTGCTTGTGGACCTGACCAAGTTTCTGCTTTAAACTCAATTACTTCTATCCCCACAGATGACTGAAGTTCATGCTGAACCACAAAGCCTGATGGAGTGTAAACTAAGATGTGTTCCAAGGAACTGGCCCTTGATGGAACATTAGCAAAACTACTTGACTTGGAACTGTGGAAAATGACAGCAAGAGCTCCAGATGGCACGCATATCTTCCCTGCCATTGAAGAAGCAGCATTGCTTACTGTATTAAGCAAACCAGAGTCACTGCTTTTTATCCGGCTGACCACAGAGAGGGTGCAAGGAGGTGGAGGCGAAGAACATTTCTCATTTACAGCGAAAGATGAAGTAGGCCACCATGGTGGAGATGAAAATGGATACAAGATACCTTGGATATGAGAATGTAGAGCTTGAATCCCAGCATCTCCACCAAAGGGGGATAGAACAAAAATATGGCAAGTCCCTTTTGATGAAACAATAGCAATCCACTGGCTGTCATGACTAAAGCAAATGTCTTGGATGACCTGTTGAATAAAAATACAAAGGGAGGCAGCAGATTACATGAAAATAAGGGACCCCTTGGGAAAAGGAAGATGATACTAATAATGAATAAACCTAGAGAAATAGATGTATACTTACAGCAGTGGTTATTCCCCGATGCAGCTTGTAGAGATGTGCATATGAAGTGCTCCAGTCATGGCAACCTGATTCATTGCGCGTTTGAGAAGGCATGATCCTGAAAATATTTATGTTGTTTCCATGTACTGAAGCAGTGACCAAAAGGGTCCCACTTGGATCAAAACACAGAGCAGATATTGGACTTGTATGAGCTCTAAACTGGGATATAACTTCTAATGAAACAACATCCTTGACAACAACCTGCAATTTACAATGCAACAGGTATAATAATAATAATAATAATAATAATAACTCTCATAAATAAGTGAAAATCCACAAATATTTAAGTTAAGAGCATGGTTAAAGGGGGGATTTACACATAAAAGACTTAAACCCATTTTCTGGCTAATTCATATGTTCAATTAACTGAAAGGGAATATTTATTGTATCTAAGCATTAAACTCACCACTCCAGCATCTTCTGGTTCAGATGTTAATAGCTTCCCACCTTTCCAGCCAGGAGAATTAGAAGAACCATCAGGAAGCAGCTCCGGGTAGTACTTGGATAATTTTTTGTAGCCCATGTCCCCCAGGGTGAGTATACCCGTTGCCAGTTGTTTGCTGGACTCCAATGCATAACGAGCCATCAAACTGCTGCCTGGAGATGTCGATGGACTTACACTAGATGCCATTTTTTTTGGACTCAACCTACCTGTGTTCAATATAATAGGGCGACTAGGAGGATATGCCAACCACCTTGATCCCACGGCCATTGGACCATAGCCTGTGCCGATCACAACTGTTCCTTGCTCTCCGAATCGGGGAACAGGATAGGTGAGAACAGTAAATTTCTTCTCAAGATTGATAGTATCAATGCAATATATCTGTTCAATGAATGATAAACCAGTTATCATAATACCATAGGCCTATAAGGTATTGTACTTGGATCAATTTTTTATCATCAGAATAATCAATTTTCTTTTAGAGCTACAAGAAAATTATTCAGACCTTTTCTGGAGGTATGTTGACTGTATGAGATTGGAAGTCAAGGACCCAAAACCCACAACATGCAGAAACATCAGGGACAAATACTGGAAGAATGCAGTGCGAGGAAAAAGAGAGGGCACAATGCAATCTAACAGTTGGCATATTTCTACATATGACTGTGCTGATTTATTGGCTGTAGTGACTAATTTACGAAAATATATCGATAATTCACTTCTCACTTCTTATTTTTCTCTTTGAAGACAGCTTGTCCTCTACTCTTGTAACTATTATTAGTTTTTATCGAAAAAATGAAGGAAACCAAAACCTTACCTGTTCTTCAAGACCCACAGCTACTATTCGAGGACTGCATCTGACCATAAAGACAGCAGATTTAAAATTGATAACTTTCACGTACACATTCGATCGAAGGGAGTAAAATCTAACAGCTGTAGGAGGGTCGACAGAGCTCCCAGATTGAGACTCAGCAGAACCATATCTGCCACACCCGTAGCTATGGTTCTGAACTGGGCTGGGACTGTCATCCTCATCGCCCCCAACAACCACCATCAGGGGATATGATGATTTGTACTTTTCAGCACCGTCACATTTTGCAGGAAGAGGAAGCATCTGTAAGAATGTAACTGGACCATCACGTTTGGAAACCAACTCACTTAGACTTGATGCCTCTTCGACGTCAAAAACTTGAAAACCATTCTGATAACCAAGTAAGAGAACACGTCTGAAGACAGCTGGGCCAAGCTCTAATTTGTCAAAGCCAGCCCATAATACCTGTTCAGGAAATGGAATCAGGTCTTGTGAACATCGCACATAGAAACTAATATTAAATTGTCAATCAGACAAGAAAGACTGAGTCTGAAGGTAAAATATGGTTACCAAATGAAAGCATGTTTAAAACTTTGATAATGCATACATTCATAAGCAAGAATGAAAATTCAGAAACAAAGAAAAGGAGTTCATTTTAATGATAGTAGCCACAAGTATTAAATCAGCAATATCACTGACAGCAAACCCCTAAAAAGAAAAATTCCTATTACCAATGACAAAATCATTGGAAGCCCCGGACTCCAACTATTTTCATCCTGAACTCAAAAGGAGAGAAGGTAAATGCATATGTAATGCATCTCAACATTCACCCACAAAATCTTGCGGTTGTCAGCCTGTACCCCTCCTAAATCAATGACATGTAGTTGCAATTTTAGCCGTATCTGAGTCTTCTAACCCTAGCTAAAAGTTGTGTAGTAATTCCCACTAACAAAAAACGCAGAATAACGTATAAATCAGGATATTTCAGAATCTGCTAAAGATTGATCTACTTGCAGTATTCATGATATCCACCAAGCAGAACTGTACATGCAATTGAATCACAGGTTGGAATGATGTCTAGCAACTTTCTATCGAAACACATTAAAACCTAGTAAGTGTTGTACAAGCTGAAGAAGGAATTCCACTGCAATCAGAACAATAATCATGGAGAGCACTACAATTATAACACGGAGGGTACCAAATGACAAAAGTAACTAAAGATATAAGTACTCTGGATTGCTATACTATTATAAACACAAGTCTCTTAAATCTTAACAGATTCACACACAAAACAAATCTAAAAAACAATCCCCAATATTTGTATGTAACAGTATACAGTGCATAAAAATAAGTACACGGGTAAAATCCCTTTCTGAATCATCTCAACTCCGCTAGTCTGCTACTCTTTTGTAACTAAGTTAAAACACTTATGTTGAGCAAGATAAGGTTTTGCCTTTACACATTAATTTATAATAAGCTTAAATTTAGGTTATAATATAATTCTTCACATTAAATTAAAAAACAAAAAACAAAAACAAAGAAATCAGATGATTTTCCATAATTAAACTTGTCAATGTCAATCTAATAAAGGCAAATTAAAATCAAAACTGAAAAAGCGGCGAGAATTTCGCAAAACTAAATACACAACAAACCAAAGACCTGCTCTTTGCGATCGTCGGCCGAAGTAGAAATGGAGGCGGCTACCGTGGCACCGGCTGAGCGCACGGCGGTGCTCGCATTCGTCGACACTGTCTTGATACAAGACGATATGATTCTCAAAGAATTAGGTAGCAATTTGCTGTTCTTGCCCTTGCCTTTCTTCATTTTTTTTTCTTATTTATTTTTAATACTATCCTTATATTTTTCTCTCTCAACCGTTTCCAACAACCACCGACTCAGCGGAAACTTCCAAATCTACTCCACCGCTTCGGTGTTCTGCTACAACTAACGAGGCTTCTGCCACAGTGGCCGACGAATCAGCCGCGTCGTGTTCGATCATCCGATATTTCGATCCCCAGGGAAATGAAAAAGCCGTCGCAAAACACGCAAGATTTACTCAGATTTCAATTTCCGCGTGCGGTTTTGGTGTTTGACTCCAAACAAAATGCCTTCGTTACTGTTTCTGAAATCCGACTCTCTATTTATATCACCACGCGACCCCCTCTTTGTGGCTTTGTTTCCGCAGAAAGCAAAATATCTATAAGAAGAAAATCAAAATGTATTTTTTTTATTTCCTTACTTCCTTTAATTTCTCTCTATATCGAAGACAAAAATAAAAATGTCAAAAATAAATAAATAAAAGTTTTATTTATTTTAGTAATTATTATTATTATTTAGAGCCTGTTTGGTAGAGATTAAAATCGAATTAAAATTAAAAAATTATTCGTTATTGTTGACTTTTATTAGACGGATGAGACCCAATAACGATCATATTTTCAATTTTAATTGGATTTTAATTGTTGCCAAACAGACTCTAGTATGATGGAATTTCTCATTTCTCACTTTCCATGACGTGATATTGTTTAAAATATACGTCAAGAGTCTTCTAAATTTGAGTGAATCGAATCAAGCATGTATTTAGTAAATCGTCTGGAATCATTCTTGAAAAACACAAGTATGTACTTATAGTTTAATACATTATCAAGAAAATATAAATTAAAATTATTTATTTATTTTTTGAATATGTGAAGACAATAATAGCTAATGTCATCATTTATAAGTTTAGAACTTCATCATATCTCAGCTCTAGCTTTAGGCACATGGACACTATGAAACCTTTAGAAATTTTGGAGAAAGGAGAAGTAGCTTATTAGGTATTTGGATAGCTATATTTTCCTTCATAAAAAGGGAGAAGGCCTAATTGGAGTCTCCATCAATATTATTGTTTGTACAACGTAGCTATCATTAAAGCTTTCTCTACGAGGATTTAATTTTTTTAAAGATTTTACAAAAACGACCAAAAGAAAAATAAAGAGGAAACAAGGATGTATGGCTGAGGGGAGGAGAAAAAGAAACGTGTTTAGCTGTCGACACTTTGAAATCCTAAACAAACTACAATTGATAAGTCGAAGAAAGGTGAGAAAGACGTAACCCATCAACTTCAAAATATTGTTGAGGTTTGGTATGTTAGAAACAATAAATTAGAAAATTTATTACATATTACTTTTTAAAATATTGTCCAGTTCGTCTAATCTAAAGTAACAAAAATATGTTAAACCCCCCCCCCCCCCCCTTACAAATCGGACTAGCCACTTACGAGTCTTGGTCTGGGATTATTCATATCAGCATTTAGATCGTTGTTGTCACTTACAACGACCTACTTTGAATCGAGATGGCTACTTACAGGTCTGGAGTTATTTTGTTTTTCTAGTGTTTTTTTTATTGTTGGTGTGATGGAAACGATGGTAGTGGAGGTAGTTTTTGGTGGTTTGTGGGTGATGATGGCGGTGGTTGTTCATTGGTAATAGTAGTAGTGGTTCAATTGGTGGCATTGCAGGCAACCGTGGTTTTGCTGTTGCAAGCGGTGGTCTTGGTTTTGGTGGACGTGGGATGAGGTGCTCAAAGTGGTGGTTGGAAGTGGTTTTTGTGATGTTTTAGCATTGGTGATTTACTTCATTGTTGGGTTGTTAGTGGTGATTGTGATAGTAGGATAGTGTCATAGTGGTGGTTATGGTGAAGTGTTATAGTGGTGGTTGTGGTAGAATGTTGGTGGTGGATCAATGTCTATAGGTGGTGATGGTGGAGGTGTGTAGATCACAATTGTTTAAGTTTCCGTGAGTAAATATCTTGAATATGTAACCTTTCAAAGTGCACGGGTTACATGTCAAAGTACATAGGTCACGAGTCACAAATTCAAGAGATTTGGTCAGGGGCCATTAGATCAAGTCAAGATCACATGTAACAGGGCACATGTCAAAGTGTATATAGGTCACATGTCACAAATTAAAGAGATTTACTCATAAATCCAAGAGATTTGTTTACGGCCATTGAATCAGATCGTAGGTTACACGTCAAGTACATGTGTCATAGGTCATGGATTCAATAGATTTTGTCACGGATCGTTCGCTCGTCACATATCTAAGAGATTTGATCACGAGCCAATGGATCAGGACACATGTCATATGTCAAAGAGTATAAGTCATGTGTCACAAATTCAAAAAATCTGGTCGTGTACCATTGATTTCTCTAACCTCAATTATCCAAACTGGACGCAAATTCAATTAACCAAATTTCTTCGATGAGAATTCAAGTTATTTGCTCCGATAAGTGCTCTATAAATTACACAAGAAGCTAATTTTCGATTTTCAATTTTTTAAAAAAAGTTTTAAATTATACTAGCACTGCTCAATCTTAGTCACCAATGAACTTAGTCGTCGCTGAGAGACGATCAGTTCGCTACTGAAAAAGTCGTCGGTGGGGGTGGAGGTCAAGGGATGACGACGACGATGGACGCCAACGGTTGGGGTTGGGGTTGGGGCGGGTAGATTAATTTAATTTGATAATATTATTATTTGAAATTAAAACAAAATAAAAA
>CAIGRF010369201.1:0-10734 GCA_903798235.1 Fraxinus ornus | reverse complement strand
TCCTGGACCACCAGCCACCGACCTCTCAGTAACTGGTGGAGGTAAACTGCGGGTTATACCCAAGTTGACTAGAGTCCGTGCACCCTTTATACCCCTGACCCCAATGGAGTCTCTTCCATGATTATTACATCACCAAGCTGCTCCAACCAAGAATGATTATTACATCACTCAACTGCTCCAACCAGGAATCGAACTTCCCACGCTGAGATTGCAAGCCTAGCAATGCCCATCCTTTGCCAACTTGGCTATGCCCCGGGGGGCTTCTTTTTTTTTTTTTTTTTCCCCCTTATTCTTATTCTTACGGATATGAGTTCCTCGTGCATTTATAGCTTTCTTTTTCCTTTTTAATAAATTTCAATTGTAGCACTACATTTGAATTTTCTTGCTTACTAATCACAGTCAACTTGCAACAAATTTTATTGAGTAATGACATTCATTATCACTCAAAACTAAACATTAATCTAGGCGACATTACAAGTATTAAATGATATATTTATTTAAATATAAAGTCACATCACTCATTTAATTGAAAATATAAAGTGTAGTCACATAAACTGATACTCTAACATTATTAGTACTAAAATAACATTATTCAATTTTATTGTATCTCGGGAAACTTGTTCTTTTGTACCATTTAGACATTAACAATGTATTCAATTATTTTCACTTTCAAACCTTAGATAGAGGATCTTATTTCAAGAATCCAACCTCATTTAAAGCTACAAACACTACCAATATATCTACATATTTTCTTTCACTTTTTTAGACACGAAACCTACTTTACACAAACAATGAGAATCATCTCGCGTCAAAACAAGGGAGAAAAAAATTATGTGCGACAAATGGGAGATGAGAGAGAAAGCATCATAAGTAGGAACGTACATATATTATTTTTTACATGACATCCATCCTCACTTTTCATGGGGCATGAAGCTGCTACACATAATCATGAAAATGAAGAAGTGTAAAAATGTTTAGACGTATGAATGGGGACAATTTATACAACAAGATCCCACTTTCATCTCCTAGAAAATGGACCGTCTCTCAATTTGAGACTGTAAGTCTGTAACAACACATGAACCATTATGGGACACAACAGGGCAGAATTAGTCTAAAGTTAAAAATGTTAAAAGACAAAACATTACCTCTAATCTCCCAGATTGGGACATGTAGAGCCAATGAAAACCACACCAACCGAAAACTATTGATAATTAAAACGGAAGAGCTCATGAATTTTTGTGCAAGATGTGTGGTTGATGTGGTGTAATCAACCCAATAGGCCCATGAGTTGATGACTTTTCACTCACTAATTGGCCAGTAAACTATTATGGCAACGTTGTTTCTCGAAATAATAGTATAATTTTCCACATTAGTTACCGGCCATGTCAAATGCTGAAATTTTTTGCCTTTCACATGAATATCTCTTGTTACCTTCCCTTATTTCTCTGCTAAAAGTTCAGATTAATTCCTCCTCTTACTTAGGGACTGTTTCCTCTTTTAAAGGTTTAGCTGAAGTTCTTAGTTACCTGATCATAGATTCACTCCATGTTAGTCTTTGCTACAAGTCTTGTGGATTATGATAACGTCCATGGACTCATTGTCTTAGAAGGAAAACAGACATACCCATCAATCAGTACTAGTCTCATTTTGTGAGGGTTAAGTTACATGGTTGACTAATCTTCTATGGAGTGGGGAGGTTTTTGTAATGCTTGAATCTTGTTTAATTCAATATACCAAATATGTTAGCAGATAATGTGACCGCTCGTTGCCTAACCAGACATATTTGAGAGCAGATACTGCGACTGCTCGTTACCTATCCTTGTCTGGACGCAGGAGTGGCGACCCTTTGTCCTTCAAGAATTAACTGTTAACCATGGAAGGATTGTGCCTTCATAAATTTAAACAAGAACTACCAAGCTCTGACAGATGGATAATAACAATCAAATTAATATGAACAGCAGCATCGTCTACAGATTGATGTGGACAACATTTTCACCACTTACATATTATTGAAAACAACTCTATATGACTATTAATAGCAGTAATTAACTTCTTTTGTCTTCAAGTCTCCAGTAATACATCCATTGGTAGGCTCTTAACTACTCTACAATTCTTTCTAATTTCCCCGGGGCGACCTGATTGTAAATCACCTAATTTAATCATCCCCTCAACAAAGGCCTTGAGAAATTCATTCGGATTCCTTGCAAACAGCCTCACATATTGCCTAGTCTTTGGATATGTAAACAAAGTTTGATCAGAATTGAGAAATCCTCTCCCATTCATCAAGTCCTTAAAGTACTGGTTATCAAATCTCTCCGGAGTTGCATCCAAGTCCCCTGTTACATTTCCATCTCCTCCCTGCGGACAAAGCTTATCTAAATTCTCTCTGAAAATCGGCTCAATTGCAGGGTCCGGTCTGCCCATTCCGGATTGATTATAGAGTCGAAAAACAATAGAAAAGCACCTTCCTTTGCCCATGGAGTGAGAGCCAGAAAGAGCTACTAAATCTTTGGCAGAGAGATTGAATTTGCTGAAGAGATCAATGAGATAACTTGCATTGGCTCTTGGACTTGGCATTATGTCATCTGCATCTTTTTGGCTTGCTGTCAAGCTATCTTGCCTTCCTAATTTCACCTCCCAATCAGGTCCTCCACTCTGGTTCAAGACAAAAAAAACAGTAATATAATTCTTGTTTAAAGTAAAAGAAATTAACTTACAATTGTCCAGGCATCTTTTCTTATATTCAAAAGGGATTATTCCAAATGTAAGAAGAATTTTTCACAGAAATTTTAAACCCCCCCCCCCCCCCCCACACACACAAGCCACCTTCAAAGTGTACGTTTGTTAGGCAGATTAATTATGTACAACATGGATCACTTGTCTATAATTGCACCAGCAAAGCTGCTAATTTCAGTCTGGACTCATCCACAAAAAGCAAAAAATAGTTACTGTTGAAATTGTTGTTCAAAATCAATAAAATAAAATGTGAAATAAAATTGAAAATTTTGAGTTTTTGCCTATGCGTACGCGTGGATTATACTATGCGCACGCATAGGGTTAAAAACTAGCCTAAACCAGCTGTTGGTTGATTTTCAACTTGAAGTTTGGTGTCATTTTGGATGGAGAATTAACTCTTTTCATCATATTTTGACACCATTTCGTGTAGTATTGATTAAGATCTATAAATTTATGATTAATGATCAATACAAAATATGAAAAATCACTTGAGATCAAATTTTATTTCACAAGAAAGATCAAAAACCTCTTTTCTATTGTATTCAAAATTATGTTTTGTGTTCTTGAGTTTTGAAGGAATTTCACTACTTTTAAGTGTTTATTCATTTTCAAGGCTTGATATACCTTGCAAACCATTTGTCAAGAGTCCATTTAAGCATCAAATTCAATCCGGATGTGGCAAATATCGTTTGAGGACAACGATTACGTGTTTAAGTCTTTGAATTTTCTTTGAAGTTGTTGATTATATTATTTTTGTTTCTTCTCCATCCCCTTTATGTGAAAACATTATTCCAACAATTTCAAATGATATTTTGCAATGAAGAATGAAACTACCATGCTACGATCAAGTTAATGAATTAAGACCTCGTTCGTTTGGACTATTTTGATGGGACAAATTTTACAATGCGGCAAGACAAGTTAAAGTTTCTCCTAACGACATTGAAGATCTTCTACATTCTTGATCTAAAATTGGCATCACTTGCGGTTCCAACGGATGAAGATACCGAATCTATAAAGATGGAGAGACAATTATGATGAACTCATATGATGCGGTCATATTCTCAACGTGTTATCTGACCTATTGTATGATCTCTACACCAACACATCTTCGGCAAAAGACATTTGGGATGTGTTAGAAAACAAATACAAAGCCGAAGAAGTATGTACAAAGAAATTCTTAATATCAAGATATTTCAACTTCAAATTTGTTGATAACGTTCCCTTCTTCCCCAAGTGCATGAATTGCAAGTTTTTGTCAACAAATTGAAAGCAGTCAAAATTGAAATTCCGGAATCTTTTCAAGTGGAAGCAATCATTGCAAAACTCCTACGAATTTGAATATGATATCGGAAGAAAATCACGCATAGTTCCGAAAATTATTCTTCGGAACAAGTACAGAAATATCTTCTAATTGATGAAGAATCAAGGGTAAGAAATAAAACGACAATTCTTATGAAGGCATTTCAAAGGCTAATGTCGTGGAGAAGACTGAACTTTCAAATAAATCTAACAAGAGAAAGTCTTCTAAAAACTTTAACAAGTTTAAGAAGAAGTCCAAGGGACGGTTGCTTTGTATGTGAAAAATTAGGACATTATGTAAATGAATGTCGACACCGAAAGCAAAACAACTCTGAAGGAAAAGTGTACTCCATCAAAGAAAATATTGTGGCTACATAAGCGATATAAATGCAATCAATGGAAAAGATCTTGGTTAATGATATGATACATGTGCAACTGTACATGTATCATATGATGAATTTTTATTCAAGACCTACTATAAAGCGGATGGAGATCAAGAGATTCAAATGGGCAACAAAGGCTGCTCCAAAGTGGTTTAGAAAGGAAATGTAGAAATTATTTTCACTTCCAAAAAAACTACTTTAAACAAATGTACTATATGTTCTTGATATGAATAAAAACTTAGTCGGTGTTAACCTCTTAGGAAAATTGGGTATAAAAAATGTTTATGAGTCCGGTAAACTTATACTATCCTTAAATGAGAAATTTGTTGGAAAAAGACTATTCTAGTAAATGAATAATCAAGTTTTGTACCGTTGACAAGTTAATTAATAATAAAGTCTAGTTAGTTTATTTGATTGATTCATTTATTTTATGGCATGTTAGATTGGTCACGTAGGTAAGAGTATCGTGAAAAGAATGTTAAAATGTGACTTAATATCATATAATGAAAATGCTGCATCAAAGTATAAATAGAACTCCTAATATTGTAGAATTAACTCATACAGACATATGTGAATTAAACAGCATGTTAAGGAGAGGTGAAATATGTATTTTATTACATTTATAGATGATCACTTTAAATATACGCATGTTTGTTTAATGAAGCATAAACATGAAACTTTTGATATGTTTAAAATATATAAAAATGAATTGAAAAATCAACTAAATAAGAAAATAAAAACTCTAAGAAGTGATAGATGATGTGAATATTTTTATAGTGCTTTTAATTCATTTTGTAAACAACAAGCATAATTAATCAATGTTCTGTACCTAGAACACCCGAATAAAATGGTTTGGCTGAAAGGAAAAACAAAACTTTAGTTGAAATGATAAATGTCATGTTAACTTATGCTAAATTGCTATTTAATTTATGGGATGAAACATTATTGAGTGCATGTAGAATATTAAATAGAATTCTTTTGAAATTTACAAAGGTTTCTTCTTATGAATTTTGGAAATGAAGAGAATTAAATATTGGATATTTCAAACTATGGAGTGTCTTGTGTATTGTAAGATCACAAACTCTAATAGGACCAAATTTGGTTCAAAATGCATCAAATGTGCTTTTGTTGGATATGCAAGTAATAGCAAACCATATAGATTATCGAATTTGGAGACCAATGTCAGAGTTTATCTAAATTTGTTGAAAATGATGAGTGCAAGACCATATTAGCGCTAAGCGAGTTGAAGAACTTGAGAACGTTTGATACTTGTGTGTGTGTTCTTACGGTATAATCACATGGCATAATCGGTTCAAAACTTTCATGCTACTTTTAATTTCGACTTTACTTTGTTTAAATTACACCACAGTTAGATTCAAAATGAAAGATATCTAATCCTTATGTATAAGCAATGTATATTTTGAATATAAGATTTTATTGAAAATAGAACAAGTGAGTGATTGTTGAAATTATTGTTCAAAATCAATTCGAGAGGGGATAAATATCGTTTTAAGACAAGAATTACACGTTTAAGCCTTTGAATTTTCTTTGAAGTTGTTGATTACATTTTTTTGGTTTCTTCTCCATCCCCTTTGTGTAAAAACATTATTCCAACAGTCTATCCTTTCCTTAGCAAAAAAAATTACACATTCACAGTCATGCATTTGACTACTTGATATAGAACAACCTCAATAAATCTTGACTCGACCAGTAAATCCTTTTTCGTCACTTCATTGGTGTAATATATCTTGTAAGTTTACAATTTCCTTAACCGCGTCCTTGCGATCTTACACTGTACATTGCTTTCTTTGCCTGATATTAGGTGAACCTGCAAATGGTGCGTTCTTCAAACAAATCACCCCTGGCCACAGTCGGGCTGCATGAACCGCGTACGAGCAAATGATAGGAACTCGGGCTCTAACATTCAGACTTTCCGGGCCATCTGTGACTGCAGACTTAAACTGCTATTTAAGGTATGTTCCTCTGCACTAAAAAGCTCTTTATAATACTTCTTCCAACTGGACAGCTTTCTACATTTTTGTACCAAGTCTAGGCTACCACAGCTTCCTCTTAGAAGCAGCAGAACCTGCACAATCAATACAGTTTTTCACTCTCAACGGCGCAAAAGTATAATTAGACTGAACTACATTGTACTGTCCTTAATTTACGGGAACGAGTTCAAGGATTTTCCAAAAAATAAAAAAACAATAGTATATTGGAGTATGTTACTCGCAAGAAAATTAAAACATGCTAGTTTCTTCTCATACTACAATCCTCAGAGAGAACACTTGTAGTATGTTTAGTATTTTGGACCGGACAGTACCACGCAGGATTAAGGAAGAAAATAAGTTAATCCCTACAAATCTTGGGGAAATTTCTTTGGTTGTAAGATTCACATAAAAGCATAAGCCATGTTATAAGTACACATGCCTGACTCATTCGAGGACGTCTAACAGAAGACTGCTGCACGCAGAGAGAAGCGGCCAAAATCATGAGATTCATCTGTACCGAGTTGTAGTCTTCGAAAAGTGAGGGATCGACGAGCTCTTTAATATTGTTCTTCTTCAACAGTGGTTTTGCCTATCATAAACAAAAAGCAATGAGAAATCTGTAAATGTCGTTCACCCATTGCATTAGTCACAATCATATATAGCAACTCGAGTGGGACAGGGGGAGAGTCATCATACCCACATAACAAGGCTTTGCTGTGAATAATCCAGTGCTCGACGCCCAGTAATAAGTTCCAACAGCAGCACCCCAAAGGCAAAAACGTCAGTTTTTTCATTTACTATGCCATGCATTAAGAACTCAGGAGCTAGATATCTGCAAAGAAAGGATAGCAAAGAAATCTTTTCCGAGATTAGTGGTAGAATTTTATATGGTTATGGACGAAAAATTAAGGAATGATGACATTCTACAAACCCGAATGTGCCTTCGAATTTTAATAGGGTGAGGTGAGTCCATTGCTCTGGCAGCCATTTTGCAAGTCCAAAATCACAAATCTGAATTGAAGGTAACTTTTAGGACTAAGCACCCAAAAACCTTATAAAATATGAAATTCTTTGGGCTATTTCATCAACATCAAAAGGAAAAAAAAAAAAAAAAAAAACGTTGTATCAGCTCATTAAGATTTTGATGATACCTGAGGTTCATAGTCTTCCGTAAGCAATATATTAGCGGCCTTAATATCTCTATGGATAATTCTCCTTTGACAACCTTCATGAAGATACAGTAAGCCCTTAGCTGTTCCCAAGGCAACCTTATACCGGATATCCCATTCCAGCTTCTTCGAATCTGTATAAATCATCAATAATGTGCAATGAGGTATAAACAGAAACAATAGATTTGAGAACCATTAAAAAAGGATCACGTGCACTAACTGTGAAGTAAAGAAGCCAAGCTTCCGACTGGAGACAGCTCGAGGACAAGGTACATTCCACCTTCAACCCCATAGCCAATCAATTTAGCAGTATTGGGATGGTTAACATGAGCCATTATCCCGAGTTCAGATAAAAAATCCCCGATTCTCTCTTCCATGGGTCCTCTAGTTAATCGTTTAATTGCAACTAGCTGGCCTCCTTCCAAACAGCCCCTGTATACTTCGGCATAACCACCTTTCCCAATCAAATAACCTAGATACAGAAGCAATTCATACTTAAAAATCAATGATGGAGGTATTGACACAGACTCGAATTTCAAAATATATTACTAACCTTGGCCAAATAAGTTGGTTGCAGTTTGAAGCTCGGAGAAACTAAAGTTCTTCCAGTGAGGCTTGAAATAGTTTAGATTGGCATTGATGAGGGGATTAGACAAGCCACACGCATACTCTCTCATGCTGCTGCTAAATTTCTTGGATAGTTTGAAGGCACTGAGAGGATGGAAGTTGGCGAATTGTCTTTTCGACTCATTTCTAAATAATTGAATAAATGCAGTCCATAAAGTAGCAGGTTTTCGATCTATTTGAGCTTCAATTTCAGACGTGCTTGCTTTCGAAGACTCTGTTTCAGAGTCCTCACTTCTAAAGAAGTCCTCCAGAACTGTATCAGGGGAATGAAGATTCGGTTTCTCTTTATCCATACTCAAAGAACACGAATCTGCCCAAAATCAACCACAAGATTTTTGTTATTAATTCTTTTTGAATTGCCTTTTCTTTCGATTGATGCGAAAAACTAGAATTCTTGGTTTCTCCACTCTAACAACCAATCTTGAGCAAATTCATGTTAATTTAGTGATAACAAACAAGAAGAAACAGACTCATAAAAAGAAAGCTCGTAAGTGCGAATTCTCTTGTGCTCCTCAAATCAACATGCTTAAAATAAATAAACTAAACATATAATATTTATGTTCAACCTAAATGTGGGAGCTACCGGCTACGTTTTCCTTACGAATCCTACACCCAGCCATAAATCCAAAACCACGTAGAATCTTTTATACAGCAACTCAGTAAGAATATTAGAAGATGCTCGACATAGTAACAGACGTACCATAAAACAGAGGCCGAGATGTCCAATGAAATCCCAGACAAGAAAACAGGCTGCAGAAGCAGAAGAAAAACAGAGGTGAACAAGACAGGGGGAGCAGAACAGAGAATACAGTGAAAGACTAGGATTTTATCTTTAGTTTTGTTCAATCTTGTACACTTTTCTTGGACAAGAAATTGTTCGTTTGAGGCTATTAAGGAAGCAAATTGGTAATTATGAAAGGTTATTCTTCGAAGATAAGGTGTTGGATTTTACTCCACCAACCCACCAAAATTATGTCGAAAATATCTGAGGAAAATTGAAAGAGAAGATCAAAGTTATTATAATTTTCGTTCTCTCTAGAACTCAGGCATTGCGTATTACAGAATGACTCTCGCTGAGAATGACTCTCGCTGTAGCAGTATATTACGGAAAGCTATTTACAATTCGCCCCATATTTAAATAAATTACTTTTTATATATAAGTAAATCAATTAATTACTTTAATAAATAATTAAAAGAGAGGAAAAACAATAAGTAGATTATCTAATAATTATAAATTAAAATTGAGTGTGATGGTGGATTTAATTGAGCTCGACTCAAAATGATGGAGACTGGAGAGTTTCGTAAGTCGTAACAAAAAAGTCCAACGAAGTTACCATTTTATATGAAATTTAAATATGGAGTCAAATAAAGTATTCCGTTTTCAAAATAAATCAACGTGATTGATCATCAAAATAAAACAAACAATTTTTGGAATAAAAAATAGAAATTGATCATCAAAATAAAATAAATAATTGATAAAGATTGTGGATGTCCCACTATAATAATTAAAATAGAAGCAGCTGATGCCGTAAGGAAAAATTCTGTCTCCTAATGGGTTTTAATCACTCAATCATTGCAACCCATTTCCTACTCAATATTAGTTTTGTACACGAAACCTATCATAAAAGCTTGATTATGCTTATTGATTTCTATATGTATTGATGCATACTTAGACGAGTGAGTTTACTTCTATTTCGTCTCTAATGATGTTGACGTCTTCTCTTGTTTCATTGTGTCGATCCTGAATGCACAGATGTAGAGATGACAAAAAGGCTGAACTGCTCGTGGGTTGAGTCCACGAGCTCGGCTCGTGGGCTCATGAAAAACTTAAGAAAATTTAAAAAAAAAAACGTAAAAAAAAAAAATTCAAAAAGCTCGTGGCTCGCGGCTCGACTAGCTTGCCCACGAGCAAACGAGCCACGAGTTAGCTCGGCTCATGAGCTCGTGGGTTTAAGGACTGAGCCGGCTCGGCTCGACCTATTGACATCACTACATAGATGTCAACTTGATTAAGTTTATAAAAATTAAGTCAAATATGACTTACGTAACACTACTTTTTAAACTAAGAATTGTGAGAAGATCAATTTCTTTTATTATTTGATATACTTTTGGACGAGTTTGCTTCGACGAATACTTGAAAGGTAAGCTAATGACATCTTTAATCATGCTTACAACTAACAAAGAGAGTCTCAAGCAGTTTTCTTTTTAATTTCGCAGAGTTGCATGATTACTTCTTTCGTGCATCTTAAGACTCAAAAGGTTGGTGGCACGTTAAATGAGTAAAATTGAGGTAAAATATGTCTTTCTGTCCAACTTGTAATATATATAGATATATAAGAAAAAAATGAAACTTCGAGTTTGCTAAAAAGAATTTTAATTGGGAATTCAAGAAATCGTATAATAATTTGTGGGTTCTATGAATACGAAGATAAACACGCTTTCAATAGCAGTAAACTATTATTGTTGACACACTTTGTAATAAGAAATCACATATTAAGCCCCTGTTTGAGCCTCATTAAATTTATCATT
>CAIGRF010369174.1:0-10887 GCA_903798235.1 Fraxinus ornus | reverse complement strand
AAATTAGATTTTTAGTGAATTGTGATAGAAGTTTTTGAAATGTGTGGTTGAGACGACGTGGGACCATGAAAAACGTGGTTAATATTGATTGTTTGACTTTGATTTAGATTAAAATCAAATTTTAATCCGGTCCAAACAGGGCCATGCCAGATTTGAATTCATTTTTTTTTTAAGTTTTGTAGTAAGGTTGCTACCCCAATAACAGGTAGCTACATGTACTGATTTTTATTTTATTTTTTTATATATTTTTTAAAATCTCAACTCGTCACGATTGAAAACACGGGCTGGCTTGAGTTTGAGCCAACGCTCCAAAATAGGTATCGGTTCTACCGAGCCACGAGCCAAATCGACTCGAGCTTTTCTCGAATCGACGAGCCAAATTAACACCCCATATATATCCACACTATTGGTGATTCTTCTCATCAAAACCATTTTTGAGTTTAGTGTCTAGACAATTTAACCCCTGATTTGGAGAATAGATTATAACCATTTTCAATTTTTCAGCTTAATTAATTAAATAATTATTGTACGTATAGCAGCCTCTTCAAGGTACATACTTTTTTCAATTTTCAATTATAAAAAGTCACATTCAATGTTCTAAATCATTTTCTTTCTCATAGGAGCTGAGCTAATTCCAATAATGGCTACGGAAAACCAGACCCGAGAGAAAGTCCCAGAGAACCTAAACAAACAACTTGCTCTTGCTCTTAGAAGCATTCAATGGAGCTATGCAATTTTTTGGTCCATTTCTTCTAAACAACCTGGGTAAAGTTCCAATCTCTTCTTCCCACCTCACCCCTCAAGAAAACAGAAGTTTTTGGTTCTTCTTATTTTTGTATTTTTATCATTTTTTCCTTGGGGTTGGGAGGTTTGGAGATTTTCTTACAGATTATGCACTAGTTTGCAGAAGAATTTGTGAATGAAAAATAATGTTGACTTCTTTTTACTGGTAATTTACTTATTTTTAGAAAAACTTATCATTAATGTAAATAGATTGTTCACGTGTATCTGACCTTGATGTGCTATCTTCTGTACAACATTAATGGGTGGTTCTGTTGATCTGTTCCAGTTCCTTATAAGTCTTCCAAATATTCTTTATTCACTATCTCTGAGTAAAAATTAAGGAAACTTTTTGTGCACGACCCTATTATATCAGGACTTTATTCCACTTTTAGTGGCATTTGTTGGGAATTTCCTTGGTCATGCTTTAAAAGGGAAATATTGGGTGATTGTTGTTACTACAATTCATGTTGATTATAATGCAGCTTTCTGTTGACTGTAGCTATATTAATATGTGAATGAAATTATTAGGGTATTGAAATGGGGTGATGGGTACTATAATGGAGACATTAAAACAAGAAAAACGGTTCAGGCAGAAGAACTGAATGCGGATCAGCTCGGGCTGCAGAGGAGTGAGCAGCTGAGAGAACTTTATGCGTCCTTATCCTCAGGGGAAACCAACCCACAAGCTAGAAGGCCAACGGCCGCATTATCACCTGAAGATCTCACGGATGCTGAGTGGTATTACTTGGTTTGTATGTCGTTCGTATTTAATGTTGGCCAAGGGTAATTCTTCTTTTACCTTAAGCTTCCAAGTTTTTCTGATTTTTTTCTTCAGTAGCGCTGTTAGTGTCCTTGATTTGAGTGATTATGATCATGTTTGGCTGTGCTTAAATGTTACTTTTCTAGAAAACTAAGTCTTAATGGTAAAAATAGTAATTGTGAAAATCACGTTCGGCAAAATAAGTAAGTTTGACATACTATTAAGCAAAACCAAATATGTGTATATGGTGAAGTAAGAGCTTTGCCATTGGTTTTATTAAAAATGGTTGTAAAATCATTTTATCTTTCATTCAAGAATCTATGTATGGTACATTTTACTCAGGAGAGAATGACCATAAGTACTCTGTACCTCATACGACCATTAATACATTACATCCTCATTGCTATGCTGTCACCATTTCATTTGTTGTTTGTTTGCAAACATGAGTTCTGTTGCCTTCCTGCTGGGACAATGTGCTCTCCCAACTGCAGGCAGACCAACTGAATTACTTGTGTTTCTTGGAAAATGTATATATACCAACTATTTGTATTTTGGTTAATATTAATGCACGTAAGAAATATTAATCGGCTATGATTAACATAATTTTAGTTGTATTTTGAATTCAATGACTTACAGAAACCATTCATTTTGATTTTCATTGGCATTGTAAAGGTTGCCGGGAAGGACATTAGCAAAAAATCAGACTGTCTGGCTATGCAATGCTCACCGGGCAGACGCCAAAGTTTTCTCTCGTTCTTTGCTTGCTAAGGCGAGTAGAAGACTCTTAATTTAGTGTTCATCTAGGAACATTTTCTAAAATTCATACCTTAATTTACTTTTCAATATTTTTGTCATATGACTGGCTGGACTTCCATTGCTTTCTGCAGAGTGCATCAATCCAGGTATACATCTTTTTACTTGATCGCAACTCCAAATATTACATGTACAACATGTTTAGGATATCAAGATGTTAAATTAAAGAAACTCTAGTTTTTTTACGTATTATGTTCTAAAGTATTACATAGTTGAAAATCATATGCCTTCTCTTTGATTTGCAGACAGTAGTATGCTTTCCACATTTAGGAGGGGTAGTGGAACTGGGAGCAACTGAGCTAGTAAGTCATTTTTAAATTAATGTTCCATTTTAGTTGTCAAAATATGGTTGTCTTAATTTGCAAACTTTTATGTTTTTCGAAGGTTTTAGAGGACAAGAAACTCATTCAGAACATAAAAACCTCTTTCCTCGAGCTTCCTTGCCCCATTGCTTCCAAGATTCCCGTTCAGATTCACGACAATGCCAGAAACAATAATGGCCTCATCTATCATCAAATCAATATGCCGGAAACTAGTCTTAATCAGCTTGTGGAATATCCAGAAGTAAATAATTGTTCTCCCAACAATGGTTCGAATGATTTTGGGACCAAGCAACTGAATGAGGAATTAAATATGGTAGAAGACATTGACGGGGAAGGTTGTCAAATGCAAAGCTGGCAATTTATGGATGATGAAATTAGCAATTGTGTCAACAATTCTACGAATTCCAGTGACTGTACGTCTCAAACCTGTGATAATCCTGAAGATATTGTCCCAGTTTCGAATGGCAAGAAGGAAACTCATAATGAAATCCACGAGGCTCAAAAAACCAATCAACAGAAACTGAACTCTTCCGATTCCAGAGGTGACGACATTCATTATCAAAGTGTTCTTTCCAATCTTTTGAAGAGTTCTCAACAGTTGATTCTTGGACCCTACTTCAGCAATAGTAACAAAAAGTCGAGCTTTATTAGTTGGAGGAAGGATAGATTATCGAGTTCACAGATTCCCCAAACTGGTACTCCACAACTATTACTAAAAAAAGTCCTTATTGAAGTTGCCAAAATGCATGAAAATTATCGGCTTGAATCTGGTAAATGTGATGGCAAAAGAGAAAGCCTTTCTAAACCAGAAATAGATGAAATTGATAGAAACCACGTCTTGTCCGAGAGAAAGCGCAGAGAAAAAATAAATGAGCGATTTTTGATTCTTGGATCCTTAGTCCCATCTGGTGGCAAGGTACTTACAACAGCACTTCTTTTTTATTAGCCCACTCGTATGGTCCCGTCGTGGCCAATAACTTAGTTAAAATTTTGCTCATTATCTAGTCTTGTTGGGTCAAATTCTGCATATCAAACATTCACTGATGATATGTTTCATAAGGTAGTCAAAATTTTGTTCATAGTAATGTTTAGTTCAGCTTAGTACGGGGAATGAAACATGACCATATAAGAAGGTTTTTGGTTTTTTCGATTGCAGGTTGATAAAATATCAGTTCTCGATCGCACGATAGAGCGCCTACGGGAGCTTGAGAAAAGGGTTGAAGAGCTGGAATCTCACAGAGATGTAGACATGCTAGATTCGAGGACAAGAAGTAAATCTTACGATGCCATTGAGAGAACTTCTGACAATTATGGTACTAACAAGAATGAAATCAGCAAGAAGTCTTCGAAAAACAAGAGGAAGGCTGGTGGTATGGAAGAACAGAGAACTAACAATGGCTGCAGTCTGTTGAGAGATTCTTCGAGTGATGATATAACCGTTAGTGTTGTCGACAATGTTGTGCTGATAGAGATGAGGTGCCTGTGGAGAGAGAACGTGTTGCTTGAAGTCATGGAAGCCATAAGCAAACTGCATTTGGATTCTCAATCCGTTCGATCTTCAAACACTGATGGGATACTCTCTTTGACTATAAAATCTCAGGTTTGTTCTCTTTACATCTAGAAAATTATCCACGCCCTTTAAAATTTAAGGTAGTGAATAGGGGATTTGAATTACTTCATTTTGCAGTTCAAGGGATCGAAAACTGCATCAACAGGTTCAATTACACAAGCATTAAGGAAAATCATTCGGAGATGTTGAAGATCCTCCTCAAATCAAGAATAAAGTCGGGCCATGACTTTGGATGTATAATTTTGTGTAGAATCTGTATTTTGCAACTTTAGTAGGTGTTTGCAGGGGAATTTTCCAAGCAGTTCAGTTTAATAAAGGGTGTTTCTCATTTTCTTATAGAGTTGCAGATCTTTAACACAGATTTTCTTCTGAAGATTCAACTAATTACATTCTCAAACAGAGTGAAAAAGAAGAAAAGCTAAAGGAAAATGTTATATTGAATCAATTCAAGTGAAAAATAAGCACTTTCATGCCTTTTATTGGAAAATAAGCACTTCGTCTTATATTGAGAGCATGCTTGAGCCTCATTTTATTGTAAGAATGCATTTAGGAATAGTGGATTGATGAAGAATATGTGGTTAAAAAATAAGTAAAAAATTTTGGATTTATGTGTAATATTATTTTATTGAAAAATGTATGATTGGAAAGAAAAGAGAAAAAAATGTATTTTGAAAGATTGGGGATCAAACAAGAGAGGAATGAATTTAAATGAAAAATAAGCATTTTATGCCAGATTCTTGCTGGTCTTTATTCATTTCATAACAGACATCGCTTTAGAGTTTAGACAGTACAATATCACATGTTTTGTTGTTGCATAATTCTTAGAATAATGTGAGCAAATGATTTTCTCGGTGCTTTCTTGTCACCCTGACAAATTTGAGGTCTTAGATGTCTCGAGCTATGGGGCGGGCCCCTGTAACGTTAGGCCTTGCTCGATGACCTCAAAACTGGTTGTACTGAAAAGATATGAATAGGACATAGCCATGTTTAATCTAACGTGCCCAATAATTTTTTATATGCACATTAATTTGTGAAAAGAACCTGCAGATGACGCCAAACAAGAAACATCAAACATAATTATTATAGACATAATAAGTGGGGAAGGTAGCTGCATCAATTTAAAAATCGTGGTGGTTAGGAGTTGTTCAGGTGAAATTTAAGAAACCAACAAGTGGCTAATGCCAATTAAATAAGTTATTTTAATATTAATTTCTTAAAAACAAAAACTTAGTCGGTCAATTTTAAACTAGAAAATGAACTTACTTTTAGTTGTTTAAAAAAGATTATAGTATGATCAATTATTAAATTATTTTTTCAATCTTTTAATAATGTGCAACAGAGACGCATGTCATGTGCATACATAAACTTTAATAATGTTACACTTTCCATTCATGTGGATGCATGCCCTTGAATTTTGGGTTGGAGGTCAAAATGGATCATACCCTTTTCCTTCGCTTCGCTTAACAGTCTGATCTACTTATTACTATGGAACATAGTTGTGTTTTTAAAAAAGTAATGTTATTTATCATTGGAGTCACAATCTCAGTCTAGGTGACGTTACTGTGAAATTAAATAATATGTAAAATTAAATAAATCATTTAATCTATCATTTAGAGTCATCATCTAGACTGGAACTGTAATCCCAATGGGGGGAATAGCATTATTCTTTTTTAAAATTACGATATAGAGTTCGAGATCTAAGACCGATTTATAGAACTCTTTGACCCCATTTTGGAGTAGCCCCAAATCAGGGAACTTTCATTAAAAAGTCTTGACAAATGATGATTTAAATGAGAATCAACACTGGCGAACTAAGAGTTCTCGTAAAACGAAAAAAAAATATAGTGAGAGCGATTTCTAGCAAAATTTGTACAGTCATATTCATATAGTGTTAGCAGCCATACTTATTGACCAAATTGTAGCAGAATTACATATGTACTCTTTTGGCATTTAATTCATTCTACTTGAGAGAGGAGCATTTATTATCATTTGCTCCATGTTGAGTCAATATTACATCAGCATAGGGACCGACCTACATTTCCAATGGTCAAAATTTTACTTAAAATCTTGTAAAAATCGCACCCAGACAGGGCATACTGAAATTGATCCCTTCATGGCTCCATATAGCCTAGCAACAATATATGATTACTTAAAAGGTTGAACCCCAACCTTGAGAGTCCCTACCTGTCCTGTCTTGGGCCTTGATGAAGAAGATAAATCGCAAGTTATGCGTTCAAAGGTATAGGGTGGAAGACTGCTTGTACACTTGCAGTTACCCAAGAGCCAAATCTATATTTTAGGAATCGAACATTTGACGCAACAGCCTCAAGCAAAGCTGGAGCTTTTCCACCTTCCCCTTTTACCACTTGAAGGCTAAAAATATATGATTACTTGAAATGATATGAAATGGTGTACTTGGTGAAGTAGATTAAATAGTACTAGACAATATAAATAAATAAAAATATTGTATTATCCCCCTTAGCACCAAACACGCACCGAATTAGGGATGGCAAAAAAACCCGCCCCGTCCTGAATGGGGCGAAAAAATTCGACGGGTTGGTGGGGGGGGACGGGGCGGGAAGAGGGTGCCCCGCCCCGAAACGCCTCGAACCCGCCCCGTGAAGAATAAAAAAAATTAAAAATTACGAAAAAATTAATTAACAAGAAATTTTTGTTAAAAAACAAATTAAAAAAATTAAACGGGACAAGAAATGGGGCAAGCTCGCGCCCCGAACCCGCCCCGCACCATCTAAAATGGGGCAGGGTGGGACGTGGCGGGGCGAGGCGAGGGTGCCCCGCCCTGTTGTCATCTCTACACCGAATGTATATCATACAAGGGATCCATTATAAATGAACGAGCTACACAAGGGAGTAGAAATACACATGTAGAATGTTTAAAAGCTGCTATAAACATGTTGCTTCCTAGTAAAAACCAAACACAGAGTATAAAAGTAATTTTTTAGGCAATCAAAATTTTTAAAACAAGTCGATGCATATTTTTGTGAAGAATCATTGCCTTACAAGACTTTGACTTTCCGGGACTTGATGTTCCTCCCAAAACTCGTCAAGATCAACAGCGGGAATGGAACTAATGCCCGTATAGGGCAAGTATAAAATTCCTTAGACAAATCCAATTATTCCCACTCAATAGTTGCCGGAGGCTTTGATGTAATGTCTAGTAGAACACGATTTACACCCTGAACTTCATTACAAATCCTTGTCGATAGATCAGCCAGAAACTTGTAATCGAAATAGTACCTAGAAGTTTGCAATTGCAGAGAAAAGGACGTAGTAAGTAAAGTTTTCGTCAACTAGAATAAAAAATTGAATTCATAGTCACAGTTATCAAGCACACCTTAGACTAAAGACACCGCAACTAGTAATTACAATTTGCACGAAGGAACCAAGAGCTGATAAAAAAAATAAATCAAACATGCTACACAAACGGGCTCAATGCCAGATTAAGAAACGTAGGGACACGTCTCGACACATGATTTGACAGCCAAGCAACATTATTCAAAAAAAATATTGTGAGAAGATTAAATACCAGTCTGCAGTCATTCCATCATGACTTGTGACTGCCCTAAGTGCGATGGCATAAGAATGTGTTCTTTGATCTCCTTGAACCCCAACCGTTAATACTGGCATGAATACAGCAAAAGCTTGCCATATAGAATCATATATCCCAGCATCTTTGATCGCCTGAATGAAGATCTCATCCGCCTGATATGGGCACCACAGTCAACGGAAGAAGACATTAAATAGCTGAATATTGTTGCATTGCTTATATTTAAGAAATAACTAATCATGTACCTTACGCAGGATCTCCAACCGGTTTCCTTCTGTGACATCACCAGGGACCCGCACTGCAAGGCCAGGCCCAGGGAAGGGGTGGCGCTTTAAGAAGGAAACTGGAACCCCAATAATTCTACCCAGTTTACGAACCTTCAAACAATTGCAATAGTTTACCAAAACAGATAAAGCAAATTATGTGGTGCAAACAACTTTTAACATGTAAAAGTTCCTGAAACTTATAAAGAAATTGAACCGAATACCTCGTCCTTAAATAAAAGTTTAAGCGGCTCAATGAGCTTCAACTTCATGTCCTTTGGGAGCCCTCCAACATTATGATGACTCTTGATAGTGTGGGAGTGAGTCTTCCCACTTCCAGGTGGCGGGCAAGATTCAATTATGTCAGGGTACAAGGTTCCTTGGACCAAATAAAGAGGTTTCCTTCCTAACTTTTTCCCCAAATCATGAGCAAAAGCATCAAAGATGCAGATAAATTCATTCCCGATTATTTTCCTTTTCTTTTCAGGTTCTGTTACACCTTTAAGCTTGCTAAGAAATTGCTCAGTAGCATCAATGCAAGTAACAGGTAAATGAAGATCCTTCTCAAATGTTTCCATCACCCGCTCTCTCTCCTTAAACCTGTAAAAACAAAGTCAAAATTCTAAATTGAATGAATAGAACATTTTGAGTAACTTTGAGCAAGCACATTCATATATTCTCTGAAATAATAGAGTTTATGAAGGTTCATTTCACTCTCATAAAAGTGGATGTTGTCTAACCTTAATAAACCATTGTCAACAAAAGCACAGTGAAGCCTATCTCCAATAGCCTTGTGAACAAGAGTAGCTGCCACTGTGGAGTCGACACCCCCTGATAATGCACAGATGACATGATCGTCAGGTCCAACTGTCTCTTTAATAATTTTCAGTTCTTCCTCAATAACATCTTCCATCTTCCAGCCGGCAGTCACTCCACAAATATCAAAGAGGAAATATCTCAACGTTTCCATTCCTTCAGGGGAATGTGTTACCTACAAAAGATCCATAAGATCAGCAACAAGAATCAAACAGCTAATACTCGTAGTAATTGACAGATAAGCAAAGTGTTACTGTTAGTATATTGAACTTAGTTACATACATTGATTATGAGTTTATGTTTCTTTGCACTTGTTGGTGTTAAAAAACACAGTCAAATGCCTAAATTGATTCTGCCATTGCGAAATAATTCCAATGAAACTGAGCATTTGAATGTACTTCAATTGAAGTATAGTTTACAAAATTGATTAGGTGTCATTCTGCAGTTCAGCAATGAAGAGTTCAATCCGAGTTATGAACTTCCACAGAACCTTGACGACTAATAGACACTACATCACTTTTTCCATGTATTCATTCTTTTTATTTGATGCAGACTAACAATAACTAGTAACTACAAGAATTACAGAGAAAAGAGAACAGAAATACAATCTAAAATGCACAAAAAAAAATACAATTTCTCACTTTTAAATTACCAAAAAATGAACTAAAGAGAGAGTACATAACAAACAAAAGTTAAACAGGACTACCCCAGGACAACAAATCGTTTTCCTGAAAGATCAATAACAAAAAGTCCTTTCACAAGAACCAATCAAAAGTTCCTACTTTCAAATCGATACTTGAGAATTTTACTTTAGTTTATAAACTCATACCACACAAAATAAAGCCACGTGAATAAAACTAAATCAACCTATGCATCGTACAAAAAAGATTCAATTTTTATAACTAGATATGAAAAGTATAAATAGTCAGCCAAATTATACCTCTGGATGGTACTGCAAACCATATAACCTCTTTCCACGATTCTCCACTGCAGCCACAGACCCCTGCTTGCTCCTGGCCACGACCTCGAACCGCTCCGGCAACTTCACGGCCTCGTCCCCGTGACTCATCCACACACTCTGCCTATCCCCAACCTTCCTATTTCCAAACAACCCACAAGCCTTCTCTACCTCGATTTCCATCCTCCCATACTCCTGCTTCTCGCCAACCCTCACCTCACCGCCCGTCTTCTGCACAATCAATTGCAGCCCATAGCATATCCCCAAAACATGAACCTTGTTCGACTCAACATACTCCATGAACCCAGATGGAAAACAAGGCGCGTCCATCGCGTGGACGCTGTGTGGCCCACCGGAAAGAATAATTACATGCGGTTTCAGGTCAACTATTGATTTGAGGGATGATGTGCCGTTGATGCAGAGCGAGAACACATTGAGGGCCCGAATTCTTCTTGTTATGAGATGGGTGTACTGGGAACCGAAATCTAGTATCAACACTAGGTTTGTTTTCACATCTTGAGGGTCCATTACGGAGTTTTCGGATTCGGTATTTGTTGCAGAGAGAAGAGGGTTGAGAGTTATGAGAGGGAAAGGGATGGGGATAGGGTTTATGTAACAAGAAGAATGGTGACTAGGGTTTTACTGAAGGCGGGAAGAAGAATGGACCAAAAATTTCCAACTTTATATCTTCTTTTTAAGGAAAAAAAATTATTAATTTATTATGTTAACTTTTTCTCTATTTTCTTCCCAACTAGTCGTTGATACGTGCGATGCATCAACTTTGCATTCGTTGTGTTTTATTAGTATGGAAATTGTAGATGTTAAAAAAAAAGTTGTTTAAGATTTATTAAATTATTCAAGAGTCTTGAGTTCGTATTATGACTCGCTAATACTTCATATTACAAGGTGATTATTTCAAAATTTAATATTACTGCACAAAGAAATTCACAAAAAATAAAATTGAAAATGTTATGTGTATGTAGAATATGGCAGTACATGATAATAGAAACGTTGGATATACATAAAGATTGCA